>ML096471.1:29273-78141 GCA_003697995.1 Taxidea taxus jeffersonii | reverse complement strand
CACCCACTTAATTTTGGGAGTATTTTGGTCTCTTAGAAGAAATTAGCTTCCAAAATTTTAAAGAATGAAAAACATATATAGGAGTAAACACAATGAAGGGATGGAATATGACTACAAAGGTGAAAATTAAAAAAAAAAATTCTTAAAAACGAGTTGCTAAGATAAGATGGTTGGGAGAATCAAATAAAAGAACGTGGAGAGAAATTGCTCAGACTGGAGACTAGAACAAAGCCCTGTGCTAGATTTAGGGTGTATTTTGATGTATTCGAAGTTGTACCCCAAATTTTTTAGAAGAAAAATCCCTATGTGTATACAAAAATAAAGTTATATACAATGAAGGATAACATATGACTTTAATAATGAATGTTCAAAAAAGACTTTTTATGGAAGGAATTGTTAAGATAAACTAGTTAAACATTAATAGAGAAAAAGGTAAAAGTTAAAAAAATTAGCAGAAGAAAAAAATAAAATTAAAAAAATTAATTAGCTTTGCAAGACTAAAGAATCATGGGGAGAAAGCCATCAATTCCATACTTTGCTTTCTCCTCTAGAATTGTGCTGTTCTCCTTAGTAAGTGAACTTGGTCTTGGCTAGATTTCTTGTTGATCTTCTGGGGGAGGGGCCTATTGTAGTGATTCTCAAGTGTCTTTGCTTAAGGGGGAATTGCACAGCCCTTACCAGGAGCCAGGCTAAGTAATCTACTTGGGTTCGCTTTCAGGAGCTTTTGTTCCCTGAACGCTTTCTGTAGAGTTCTGGAGGATGGGAATGAAGATGGCAGCCTCCCAATCTCCAGCCCAGAGGATCTGAGAGCTCGGGATCCCACATCTCAGTGTGCCCTCGGAGAAAAGCACTCAATCACTCCCATTTCCCTGGCCTCTGGCCACTCTGTGAACTCACTCAGCCTGTGTCCAAGCTTCTCTGTCTCTGGCACACAGCCCTGCCTGAAGTCTCAAAACCCTGCAGATCCCTGAGCTCTTCCAGGGGTTCTCCCCAGATCTTATGCTGTCCCTGCTCACAGAGAAGTGGTCTGTGCACGGATCATGATTTAAGGTTACCCCAAGTTGAGAGCTCACTCCTCGGCTCTGTCTCTGTAGCTTGCTTCCTCACTCTAATGTGAGCTCTGTGACATTCAGATAGCCCTGATCCTTCTGTGACCCCACAGGACCTGAGGCCACGCTCTCCCTGCATGGGCTTCACCCAGGCTTAGCCTCTGGAGTGATGTGCCTCAGTGGAGCAGACTTTTAAATGTTCTGATTTTGTGCTCCATTGCTCGGCCACTTGCCAGGAGCTGGCCCCTCTCCCCGTAGTCTATCTTCCCATCACTTTAGATTCACTTCTCCCCCGGTTCTACCTTTCAGAAAGTGGTCAATTTTCTGCTTCTAGAATCGCTGCTCTTCTTCTCTTTGATCTCCTGTTGGATCTGTAGGTGTTCAGAATGGTTTGATAAGCTATCTAGCTGATCTCCTCCTACCTGATGTTGTCTCAGCCTGCTACTTCTCGACCATCTTGACCCCTCCCCTCTTTTACTCTTTCTTTTCCAATTTGTATGCTTTTTTTTTTTTTTTCTTTTACTTACCTAATTGTTCTGGCTAGAACTAAAATATAATGTTGACTAGTACAGTGGTAAAAGTGAGCATCCTGTCTTGCCCCTAATATTAGAAGGGACATTTTCATTTTTTCACTATCAAGTATGATGTTTACTATGTGTTTTTCACACATGTGCTTTATTGTTTTGAAGTAGTGCTGAATGTTTATATCATGAAAAGGTATTACATTTTGTAAATTAAATGTCATTTCTGTAACAATGGAGATAATCATGTGTTTTTTTTTTCCCTTTGAACACATTGATTTACTTTCTTATGTTGAACCAGCCTTTCATGACTGGGATAAATCCTACTTTGTTATGATGTGTAATAATTTTAATATGCTGCTGGATTCAGTTTTTTGTTGTTTAGCTATGTATTACTGTATCTATATTCATAATTGATATTGGTCTATACTTCCTTTACATGCTTTATCTGGATTTGGTATCACAGTAATGCAGGCCTCATAGAATGAGTTAAACAGTGTTTTTTCATTTTCAGTTTCTTGGAAGATTTTAAGAAGTATTGATATTAATTATTAATTTTTAGGGAAGAAGGTGTAGGGGCAGAGTGAGAGAGGGAAAGAGTACCTGAGCAGGCTCCATTCCCAGGGTAGAGCCTGACATGGGGCTCAATCTCACAACCATTAGATCATGACCTGAGCCAAAATCGAGTCAGATGCTTAACCAGTTGAGCCATCCAGTTGTCAATTATTTTTATTTGGTAGAGCTCACTAGTGGAGCCATTTAGTGCTAGACTTGTCTTAATTGGAAGATTTTTTTATTACTGACTCAACATACTTAACTTGTTATAGTACTGTTGAGAATTTGTTTTTTCTTGATTTTCTTTAGGTATTTTCTGTGGTTTTAGGAATTTGTCCATTTCATATGATTTATCTAATTTGTTGATATGATTGCTCATGGTATATTCTTATGACTCCTTTTATTTTCATAATATTGGCAACAATGTATCCACTTACATTTACAAATTTAGTTATTTGTATCTTATTTCTGTTTTTTGCCAGTCTAGCTAAATGTTTGTCAGTTTTATTGTTGTTCTCAAGGAAATAACCATGGTTTCCTTTATTCTATTATTTTTCTATTCTCTATTTTATTTATCTTTAATATTTATCGTGTTCTTTCTTCTGCTAACTTGGGGCTTAGTTTGTCCATCTCCTTCTACTTTTTCTAGGTGTAAATCTGGTAATTGATATGAGTTCTTTCTTCTTTTTCATTAGACATTTATAGATATAAACTTGCCTCTGAATATTACCTTCACTGCATCCTGTGTGTTTTGATATGTTGTGATTTTATTTTCATTCATTTTTGTTTTCATTCATTTTGCTTTGTTTATTTTCCACATATCAGTGGATTTATTTTCATTCATTCATGTTTGTTTTCATTCATTTTGTTTTGTTTATTTTCCACATATCAGTGAATTTTCCAGTTTTCCTTTTGCTATTGTTGTCTAGCTTCATTCCATTGTGGTTAGAGAAGGCACTTTGTATTATTTCATTGTCGTAAAATATGTTGCAGCTAGTTTTGTGGCCTATCACATGGCCTATTGTAGACAATGCTCCATGTGCACTTGAGAATGTGTATTCTGCTGTCATTGGGAGTGATGTTGTATATAAGTCTGATAAATTTAGCTGTTTTATAGTGCGTTTTAAATACTTTATTTCCTTATTGACCTTCTGTCTGTGTTTTGTATCTATTAGTGAAAGTAAAATAGTGAAGTCTCCTACTATTACTATAAAATGATACCAAAGCCAGAAAGACATGATAAAGAAAAAAGAAAACTACAGACTGATAGCCCTTGTGAATAAAGGTGGAAATTCTTCTACAAAGTATTAGCAAGTCAAATCTAGCAACATGTTAAAAGGACTACACACAACAACAGGTGGAATATGTCTCCAAAATTAAAGGTTGCTTTGACATATGAAAATCAATAAAAGTAATTGAATATTTTAATTGAATAAAGAGAAAAACACTTCAGGTCTTCTGAAAAGATGCAGAAAAGGTACTTAACATGATTTTAAAAAGTACTTTCATTATTAAAAAAACCCAACAAACAAAACTGAAGGGAATTTCCTAAACTGTTAAAAAGTATCAGTGAAAAACCCACAGATAGCATCATCCTTGATGGTGAAGATTGAAAACGTTCTCCCTAAAATCAGAAATAATACAGTGCCCACTCGTGCCATTTATATTCAACATTGTACTGGTAGTTCTAACAGTGAAATTGGTCATGAGAAAGAAAAAAAAAGTATCCAGATTAAAAATAAAGCCATAAACATATCTCTATTTGAAAAGATCATGATCATATATATGGAAAAATGTAATAAATCCACAGAAAATAAAACTCCAAGGGCTACTAAATGCGTTCATTAAAGTTGAAGATTCATGGTAAAAATAAAAAAAATTGTTGTATTCCTACATTAGCAATAATTAGAAATTATATTTGAGAAGAATTACATTTACAATACCATCAAAAGAAATAAAATACTTAGGCATAAATTTAGGTAAGGTAGTTCACATCTTCTTTACTGAAACTACAAAATATTGTGGAATATAACACAATAAAACATAAAAAAATAAAAAAATAAATAAATACCAAAAAAATAAATTAAAGAAGATCTAAATGATTAGATATCTCATGATTTGGGATCAGAAGATTTAAGGTTATTAAATAGAAATACTTACCAAATTAATCTACAAAATCAAAGCAATTCATATAAAATTTCAATGGTCTTTTATATATAAATAAAAAAAATATTCTAAGAATCAAATTCAAATGCAAGCATCCCTGAATGGCAAAAAGAATCTTGAAGAACCAAGTTTGAAAATTCATACTTCCTGATCTCAAAAATTACTGAAAGCTACAAATCAAGAGTATGGTCTTTGGAAAAATAGACATATAGACAAATATAACAAAAGAGAGGGAACAGAAATAAACATATATATACAGTCAACTAATCTTTGACAAGTGTATAAAATACAAAATAGGTAAAATATAATCTTTTTTAAAAATGGTATTGGTAAAGTGAATGTCCACATATAAATATAAAAAAAAATGTTGGGGTATTTGCTTTACAGTATACACAAGAATCAGTTCAAAATTAATTACATACTTAAACATAAGACCCAAAACTTCAAAACTCTTTAAGGAAGCATAGTTGTAAGTTATTATGACCTTGGATTAGGCAATAGGTTCTTAAATATGACTAAAAGCAAAGAAAAGAAGAGAAAAGGAGGAAATAAAGAAGAGAAAAGAGGGAAAGAGAAAGAAAGAAAGAAAGAAAGAAAGAAAGAAAGAAAGAAAGAAGAAAAGGAAGGAAGGAAGACAGAAAGAAGAAAAAGATAATAGGCAGGTGTTCTGGTTCAAGGTGGCAACATAAGAAGTGAATACACACAGAATAGGGAGTGAATACACATTAGAGGGAATTAACCATAGATTAGAGGTTGCAGAAAAATGGGTCAGTGACTTGAAAGGCAGGGTAATGGAAAGCACACAAGCTAAACAGCAAAATATTTTTTAATGAGAATATAATAAGAGACTCATTTATATGCTGCTTACAACAGACTCGCCTCAGATTTAAAGATGTATACATACTGAAAGTGAAAGGATAGAAAAACACTTACCATGCAGATAGAAGCAAACAAACAAACAAACAAACAAAAAAACAGAGAGAGAGAGAGAAAGATAGAAAAAGAAAGAAAGAAAGAAAGAAAGAAAGAAAGAAAGCCAGGGTAGAAATAGTTATATCAGGAAAAGTAGATGTTTTTTTTTTTTTTTAAATGACTGTAATAGGGTGTTTGGGTGGATCTGTTGGTTAAGCATCCAACTCTTGATCTCATCCCAGGTCTTGATCTCAGGGTGATGAGTTTAAGCCCCCTGTTTGGCCCCATAATGAGCATGAAGCCTACTAAGAAAACAATCTGATAATAAAGACTGTAAAAGAAGGGCATTACATAATGATAAAAGCATTAGTCCAACAAGAGGATATAACAATTATAAATATCTATACACCCAACACTGGACCATCTAAATACATAAAGCAAATCTTAAAAAGTCATAAAAAGAGAAATTAATGGTAATACAATTATAGTTGGGGACATTAACATTCCACTTACAACAATGCATAGCTCAGACAGACAGAAAAACAATAAGGAAAATATGTCTTTGAATGAAACACTGGATCAAATCCCAAGGTGAACAGAGGAAAGGAAATAATCAAGATCACAGGGCGCCTGGGTGGCTCAGTGGGTTAAAGCTTCTGCCTTCAGCTCAGGTCATGATCCTAGGGTCCTGGGATCGAGCCCCGCATCGGACTCTCTGCTCAGCAGGGAGCCTACCTCTCCCTCTCTCTGTGCCTGCCTCTCTGCCTACTTGTGATTTCTGTCTGTCAAATAAATAAATAAAATCTTTAAAAAAATAATCAAGATCACAGCAGAAATAAATGATGCAAAGGCTAAAAGGACAATAGAAAAAATAATTAAACCAAAGTAAGGTTCTTTAAAAAGATCAACAACGTTGGCAAACCCTCAGCCAGACTCATTAAGAAAAGACCCAAATAAGTAAAAACAGAAATGAGAGAGGAGAAGAAACAGCTAAAACCACAGAAATAGAGAGGATAAGAGAATACTATGAAGGGCACCTGGGTGGCTCAGTCAGTTAAGAGGTTGACTCCTGGTTGTGGCTTGGGCCATGATCTTGGGGTCCTTGGACTGAAGCCTGCATTAGGTTCCATGCTTGGTGGGGATTCTACTTGAGATTCTCTCACCTGCTCCCTCTGCCCCTCGCCCACCCACACTCTCTTCCTCTCTCTCTCTCTCTCTAAAATAAATAATCTTAAAAAAAAAGGATACTATGAAAAATTATATGCCAAAACACTGGATAGCCTAGAAGAAATGGATAAATTCCTAGAAATGTACAATATCTGAAAACTAAGCCAGGAAGAACCAGATAATCTGAATAGACCAATTGCAAATAGCAAAATTGAATTAGTAATATAGAATTAACAAAAAATAGAAGTCCAGGACCAGAAGGATTCACAAGTGAATTCTACCAAACATTTTAAGAAGAATTAATACCCATTCTTCTCAAACTATTCCAAAACATAGAAAACAAAGAAAAACTTCCAAATTCATTCTGTGAGGCCAGCATGACGCTGATACCAAAATCAAAGACAGCACACATACGCACACGTGAGCATACACACACACACACACACACACACACACACACACACACACACACTACAGGCAATATCCCTGATAAAGGTATATGCAAAAACAATCAACAAAATATTTGCAAATAGCATACAGTGGTACATTAAAAATCATTCACCACAGGGGCGCCTGGGTGGCTCAGTGGGTTAAAGCTTCTGCCTTCAGCTCAGGTCATGATCTCAGGGTCCTGAGATCAAGCCCCGCATTGGGCTCTCTGCTCGGCAGGGAGCCTGCTTCCTCCTCTCTCTTTCTGCCTGCCTCTCTGCCTACTTGTGATCTCTCTCTCTGTCAATTAAATAAATAAAATCTTTTAAAAAATCATTCCCCACAATCAGGAGAGTTTTATTCCTGGGATGCAAGAATGGTTCAATATTTGCAAATCCATCAACATCATAAACCACAACAACAAAATAAAGAATAAAAAACATATGATCATCCCAATACATGCAGGAAAAACATTTCACATGACTCAACATTTATTCATGATAAAAACTCTCAAAACATGGAGATATAAGGGATATACCTTAAGATAATAAAGGTGGTATATAAAAAACCCACAGCTAACATCATCCTCAATGGGAAAAAACTAAGAACTTTCTCTCTGGGGTCAAGTACAAGACAAGGATGCCCGCTTTCACCACTTTTATTCAACATAGTACTGAAAGGTCTAGCAAGAGCAGCCAGACAATAAAAAGAAATAAGTCATCCATATTAGTAAAAGGAGAAGGCAAACTATTACTATTCACAGATGACACAATACTGCACATAAAGAATAATGAAGATTCCACCAAAAAAGTAATAGACAAAATAAACAAATTCTGTAGTGTGACAGGATTTCCAAATTAATACCCAGAAATCAGTAATGTTTTTATGCATTAATAATGAAGTAGCATAAAGAATAATTAAAAAGAAAACAGTACTATTTACAATTACACCAGAAATAATAAAATACCTAGGAATAAATTTAATCAAAGTGGTGAAAGACCGAGGCACCTGGGTGGCTCAGTGGGTTAAAGCTTCTGCCTTCGGCTCAGGTCGTGATCTCAGGGTCCTGGGATCGAGCCCCACATCGGACTCTCTGCTCAGTGGGGAGCCTGCTTCTCCCTCTTTCTCTGCCTGCCTCTCTGCCTACTTGTGATCTCTGTCTGTCAAATAAATAAATAAATAAAAATATTTAAAAAGTGGTGAAAGACCTGTACTCTGAAAGCTATAAAACACTGATTAAAGAAATTGAATATATCACATATAAATGGAAAGATATTCCATATCATGAATTAGAAAGAATTAATATTGTCAAAATGTCTGTATTTCCAAAGCAGTCTACACATTCAGTACAATCCCTATCAATCAAAACACCAACAGCATTTTTCACAAAACAAGAATAAAAAAATAGTAAAATGTGTATGGAACCATAGAAGACTCCCAATAGCCAAACAATCCTGAGAAAGAACAAAGCTGAAGGTTTCACAATTCCAGATTCCTAATATACTACAGAGCTTTAGTAATCAAAACAGTATGGTACCGGCACAAAAAGGCATATAGATCAGTGGAACAGGATACAAACCCCAGAAATAAACCCACATTTATATGGCAAATTAATCTAAGACGAAGGAGGCAAGAATATGTAATGGGAGAAAAAGTCTTTTCAAAAAAGTGCTGCTGGGAAAACAAGACAACTACATGTAAAGAATGAAATTGGATTCCTGTAGCACCATACACAAAATAAACTCAAAATGAACTAAAGATCTAAACCTGAAATTCCTAGAAGAGAACATAGGCAGTAATTTCTCAGACATCAACCATATCAATATTTTTTTCTAGATCTGTCTCCTAAGACAATAGAAACAAAAGCAAATTTAAACTATTGGGACTACATAAAAATAAAATGCATCTGCACAGTGAAGGAAGCCATGAACAAAACAAAAAGGCATCCTATGGAATGAGAGAAGACATTTGCCAATGATATATCTGATAAAGGGTTAATAACTAAATATATATAAAGTACTCAAATAACTAAACACCAAAAAAATAATGCAATTAAAAATAGGCAAAGGACCAGAATAGATTTTTTTTTCCTGAAGAAGGCATGGCCAACAGACACATGAAAAAATGCTCAACATTATTAATCACATAAATGTAAATCCAAACCACAGTAAGTTACCACCTCATGCCTGTTAGAATGGATAAAATCAAGAAGGAAAGAAATAAGGATATGGAGAAAAAAGAACCCTCACACACTATTGATAGGGATGTAAATTGGTACAGCCACTGTGGAAAACAGCTTGGAGATTCCTCAAAAAAAAAAATTAAATAATAAAATAAAATAAAAATAGAGGTGCCTGGGTGGCTCAGTCAGTTAAAGCATCTGCCTTCTGCTCAGGTCATGATCCCAGGGTCCTGGAATCTAGGCCCACATTGGGCTCCCAGCTCAGTGGGGAGCCTGCTTCTCCCACTCCCTCTGTTGCTCCCCCTTGTTGTGCGCTGGCTCTCTCCCTCTCTCTCTCTGAAATAAATAAATACACATCTTAAAAAAATATTTTAAAAAATTAAAAATAGAAATACCATAGGACTCTGTAATTCCACTTTACCTAGGGAAAGCAAAACCACTAATTCAGAAATATATAAATATCTTTTGTTTATTGCAGCATTATTTATAATAAACAAGACATGGAAGTCAAGATATGAAAGACTTAAGTGTCCTTCAACAGACAAATGAATAAGGAAAATATGGCATTTATGCACAGCAGAATATTACATAGGGGGATGCCTGGGTGGCTTAAGTTGGTTAAGAATATTACATAGGCATAACAAATGAGATTGTGCCATTTGAGAAAGATAGATGAACCTAGAGGGTATTATGCTAAATGAAGTAAGTTAGTTTGAGAAAGAAAACTAACACATGATTTACCTCATATGCGGAGTTTCTGAAATAAAGCAAAGAAAAATTTAAAAAAATGACTAAAACCAGACTCTTAAAAACAGAGAACAGACTGTTGGTTGCCAGAAGAGACTTAGGTAAGGGCATGGGAGAAATAGTTGAAGGAGATTAAGAGTACACAATGTGGTGAACACTGAGTAAAGTATACAATTGTTGAATCATTATATTGCAGACCTGAAAGTAATATAACACTGTATGTTGATTATACTTGAATTAGAAAATAAATCAAGTATTTTTTTTAAATTCTGAAAATTCTTTAAGGTAAAACGAAATGGTGCTAATTAGTAATATAGAAATATAAATGACACTAATAAAGGTAAGTGTATAGTCAGATTCAGAGGTCAAAGAACCTTCATTACAACTGACCATGCTTTATGTTTGTTTTGTTTTTTTCTTTTTTGTTTATGTTTTAGTTTTTTAATATGCTATTGAATTCAGTCTGATAGTATTTTGTTGATGATTTTTGCATCTATATTCATCTGGAATATTAGCTTATAATTTTATTTTATCTCATGTCTTATAGACATATAGGAGTAATGCTGGCCTTGTAACATTAGTTTGGAAATCTTTCTTCCCTTTAAATTTTTTGAAGAGTTTGATAATTTGTGGTAATTTTTCTTTAATTGGTATAATTCACCCATGAAACTCCTTAGTCCTATGCTTTTATTTGCTTTTTTATTACTGATTCAAATTCCTTACTCATAATTGAGTAATTTAGACTTCTTATTTCTTCAATACTTCAATATTGATAGTTTGCATATTTTTAGGAATCTGCATTTATTCTTAGAAATAAATGATTAAGTTTATTTCTTAGAAATCAATAAATAAATGAATAATTGGGTTATCCAATTTATTGGTATATAATTGTTGATAGTAGTCTCTATGGATCTTTGTACTGCTTGATATAAGTTGTAATGTCTTCTCTTTCATTTATAATTTTGTTTATGTAAATATTCTTGCATGTTTAGTCTATCTGAAGATTTGTCATTTTTTTCTCTTAGTTTTATTGAGTTTTTTCTGTTACTTTTCTATTTCTGTTGTTTTTAAATTTTCTGCTGTAGCTATTGTTATTTCCTCCCTTCTGAAAATTTGTTCTTTTTCTAGTTTCTTGAGGTGTAAAGTTAAGTTGTTTATTTAAGATATTTCTGTCTTCTTAAGGTAGGTGTTTATTACCATAAACATTCCTCTTAGAACTGCTTTTGTTGGATCACATAAATTTTGGTATGCTGTTTTCATTGACAAATTTTTTCAAGGTAATTTTGATTTCAGTTTTTATTTGTCTTTGGCTTTGGTTTTTCAGAGTTAATATCATTTACTTTTCATGTGTTTGTAAATTTTCCAATTTCTACTTTCATACCATTGTGGTTGTGTAAAGTACTTGATAATATTTCAATCTTCTTAAGCTTGTTAAGACTTGTTTTATGGCTTAACATATGATATATCCCAGTGAATATTCTGTGTGCACTTGAGAAAAATGTGTATTCTGCTCTTGCTAGATGGAATGTTCTGTATGTATCTGTTAGCGATAGATAGAACATTTAAGCAGAAAATCAACAGGGAAACAATGGCTTTGAATGACACACTGGACAAGATGACCTTAGCAGATATATTCAGAACACTTCAACCTAAAGAAGCAGTATATGCATTCTTTTCGTTTTTTGTTATTATGTTATGTTAGTCTCCACACAGTACATCATTAGTTTTTGATGTAGTATTCCATTATTCATTGTTTGCATGTATTACCCAGTGCTCCATGCAATTCATGCCCTCCTTAATAACCATCTCCAGGCTCACCCACCCCCCTTCTAAAACCCTCATTTTGTTTCCCAGAGTTCATAATCTCTCATGGTTCGTCCCCCACTCCGATTTTCCCCCATTCATTTTCCCTTTCCTTCTCTAATGTCCTCCATTCTATTCCTTATGCTCCACAAGTAAATGAAACCATGATAATTGACTTTCATTGCTTGACTTATTTCACTCAGCATAATCTCCTCCAGTCCCATCCATGTTGATGCAAAAGCTGGGTATTCCTCCTTTCTGATGCCTGAGTAATATTCCATTGTATATATGGACCACATCTTCTTTCTCTATTTGTCTGTTGAAGGGCATATTGGCTCTTTCCACAATTTGGTTATCGGGACTTCATCAAGGTAAAAAACTTCTGTATAGCAAAGGAAATAGTAAACAAAACAAAGAGGCAACCCACAGAATGGAAGAAGATATTTGCAAACAACACTACAGACATAGGGCTGATATCCAAGATCTGTAAAGAACTTCTCAAACTCAACACCCAAAAAACAAATAATTAAGTCAAAAAATGGGCAGAAGACATGAACAGACACTTCTCCAAAGAAGACATACAAATGGCTAACAGACACATGAAAAAATGTTTATCAGTAGCCATTAGGGAAATTCAAAACAAAACCATATTGAAATACACATTCTTTTCAAGTGCATATGGAACATTGCCCAGAATAGATCACATGCTGGGTCACAAATCAGCTTTCAACTAGTACAAAAAGATTGAGATCATGCCATCCATATTTTCAGTCCACAATATTTTGAAACTTGAAGTTAATCACAGGAAAAAAATTGGAATGCTCATAGATACATGGAAGTTAATAACATCCTACTAAAAAATGAATAGGTTAACCAGGAAATTAAAGAACAACAACAACAACAAACTACATGGAAGCAAAGAAAAATGAAAGTACAACAGTCTAAAACCTTTGGGATGCAGCAAAGATGTTCCTCAGAGAGATATCAAGAAAACAATCACACTTACAATTGCACCAAAACCAATAAGATACCTAGAAATAAATCTAATGCAAGAGATAAACTAGCTGTACTCTGAAAACAATTGAACACTTATGAGAGAAATTGAAGAGGACACAAAGAAATTGAAAAGCATTCTATGCTCACAGATTGGGAGAACAATCATTGTTGAATGTCTATGGTACCCAAAGCAATCTACACATTTAATGCAATCCCTATGAATATACCACCAGCATTTTTAACAGTTTTAGAACAAATGATCCTAAAATATGTATGGAGCCACAAAAATTCACGAATAGTCAAAGCAACCCTGGAAAAGGAAACAAAAAATACATTATTCCAGATTTCAAGCTATATTACAAAGCTATAGGCATCAAGACAATATGGTACTGGCATAAAAACCGACACATCGATCAATAGAACAGAATGGAAAATCCAGAAATTGACCCACAACTGTATGGTCACTTAATCTTTGACAAACCAGGAAAAAATATCCAATGGAAAAAGGATAGTCTCTTTCAAAATGGTGTTTGGAAAACTGGACAGTCACATGCAGAAGAATGAAACTAGACCATTTTCTTACACCATATGCAAAAATAAACTCAAAATGAATGAAAGACCTAAATGTGAGACAGGAAACCATCAAAATTCTAGAGGACAACATAGGCATCAACCTATTTTACCTCAGCTGTCGCAGCTTCTTACTAGACATGTCACTGGAAGCAAAGGAAATAAAAACAACAATGAACTATTGAAACTTCAAGATAAAAGCTTCTGTATAGTGAAGGAAACAATCAACAAAAAGGTAGCTTATGGAATGTGAGAATATATTTGCAAATGATATATCTGATAAAGTGTTAGTATCCAAAATCTATATAAAGAGCTTAAAAAATCTCAATACCCCAGAAACAAATAATCCAGTAAAGAAATGTTCAGAAGACATGAACAGATATTTTGCCAAAGACTACATCCAGTTGACTAAGAGACCCATGAAAAGATGCTCAACATCACTTATCATTACATAAATACAAATCACAACCAAGATGAGATACTACCTCATACTTGCCAGAATGGCAAAAATTAACAACATAAAAAACAACAGGGGTTAGCAAGGATCTGGAGAAAAGGGAACCCTCTTCCACTATTTGTGGGTATCCAAACTGGCACAGTCATTCTGGAAGATAGTAAGCAGTTCCTCAACAAGTTCAAAATAAGATTACGCTGTAACCCAGCAATTGCACTAAGTAACTACCCAAATATTAGCAAAAAACAGATTTGGGGGAGCCTGGGTAGCTCAGTGGGTTAAAGCCTCTGCCTTTGGCTTGGGTCATGATCCCAGGGTCCTGGGATTGAGCCCCACATCGGGCTCTCTGCTCAGCGGGGAGCCTGCTTCCTCCTCTCTCTCTGCCTGCCTCTCTGCCTGCTCATGATCTCTGTCTGTCAAAAAATAAATAAAATCTTAAAAAAAAAAACAGATTTGAAGGGGTACATGCAGCCCCATGTTACAGCAGCATTATCAACCATAGACAATGGACCCCAAATGTCCATTGATTGTTGAATAGATAAAGAAGGTTTGGTATATATACATGCAATGGAATATTACTCAGACATCAAAAAAAGTGAAATCTTGCCATTTGCAAGAATGTGAATGGAGCTAGATGTATTATGCTAAGTAAAAAAAAAAAGTCAGAAAAAGACAAATACCATATGATTTTACTCATATGTGGAACCTGAGAAACAAAACAGATGAGCATATGGAAAGGGGTAGAAACAAAAGAGAGAAGGGAAAACAAACTGTAAGAGACTCTTAACTATAGAGAACAGAGGGTTGATGGAGGAAGTGGTTGGGAGGATGTGGAGATGGGTTAAATGGGAGATGGGTTTTAAGGAGGGCACTTGTTCTGATGAGCCCTGGGTATTATATGTAAGCGATGAATCACTGAATTCTACTCTTGAAGCAATATTGCACTGTATGTTAACTAACTAGAAAAAATAAATAAAATATTTTTTAAAAAGTAAATCTCTTGTAAGCAACACATTGATGGATCTTGGTTTTTTGTTTGTTTGTTTGTCTTTTTTTTTTTTTAATTCATTCAGGCACTCTGTCTTTTGAGTGGAGAATTTAGTATGATTTTGTAAGTAAATATTGATAATTAAGAATTCATTATTGCTGTTATTTAAATTGTTTTCCTACTGTATTGTAGTTCTTTTTTTTTCTTCCTCTTTTGTTGTATTTCTTTTATGATTTGTTGATATTTTTGTAATGCTATGCTTTGGTTATTTTTTCTATCTTTTGTGTATTTACTTGAAATTTTTTCTTTTCTTTGCGGTTACCATGAGGCTTATATAAAACATAATTATAACAGTCTATTTTAAGGTGATAACAACTTATTTTTATTTATTTATTCTTTTTTATACCTTAATTTAATTTTATTTTTTTCAGTGTTCCAAGATTCATTTTTTATGCATCACACCTAGTGCTCCATGCAATAGAGCCCTCCTTAATACCCACCAAACCACTTATATTCAATCCCATACAAAAACTCCACACTTCAATTCTCCCTTCCTTGCTTTCTATGTGATTGACATAAAATTTATTTCTTTCATTGTGTATCAATTAATAATGTACTGTAGATGCAGCTATATTTTATACTTTTGGGATTTTTAAAGATTTATTTATTTATTTTGAGAGAGAGCATACAAGCAGGGAGAGGGGGCAGAAGGCAAGGGAGAAAGGGAGAAGCATACTCCCTGCTGAGTGCAGAGCCTGATGCAAGGATTGATCTCTTAACTGAGATCATGACTCTAGCTGAAATCAGGAATTGAAGCTTAACTGACTGAACCACCCAGGCACAGTGATGATTTTGCTTTTAAATTTTATGCTAGAGTTAAAAGTGATTTATACTCCAACACACAGTAGTAGGTTATTCTGAATTTGACTGTGTACTTAGACCTTTACTGGTGAGTTTTATACTTTCATATGTTTTCATGTTGTTACTTAGCATCAGTTTATTTCAATTTGAAAAACTCCATTTAATTTTTTTTATAAGGCAAAAGTAGTAATGATAAAGTCCCTCAGCTTTTGTTTGTCTGATAATGTCTTATTTCTTTTTCCTAGGTATAGTATTCTTAATCGGCAGGGTTGCTTTCTTTCTTTTAAAACTTTGAATATATCATTCCACTCCATACTGGCTTGCAAGTTTTCTGCTTAGAAAATTGCTGGTAGCCATATGAGGGTTCCCTTATACGTGATGAGTTGCTTTTCTCTTGCTGCTTTCCATTTTCTCTTTACCTTTGAATTTTGACAATTTCCTTATAATGTATCTTGGAGTGATCTTTGGGTTGATCTTCCTTGTAGTTTTTTTGTAGTTTTTTTTTTTATTTCCGTGAATCTGAGTGTCCATATCTCTTCCAAGATTTAGAAGGTTTTCACTCATTATTATTTTTTAAATAACCTTTCTGTCCCTTTCTATCTTACACTTCTGGTACTTTCACTTAAAATATATTTAATCATTTGGTTGTGTCCCATAGGCTGTATGTTTCCTTCACCTTTTTTCATTCTTTGTTCTTTTTGTTCCTCTAATTTCAAATGACTTCCTTTGGATTCACTGTTTCTTTCTTCTGAATGATTAAGTCTGTTGTTGGTTTCTATTGACTTTTATGTCTCAGTCACTATCCTCTTCAGTTCCATGATGTCTGTTTGGTTCTTTTTCATGGTTTTCACTTCCTTACTAACCTTCCCATTTTGTCCATGCATCAGATCTTAATTTTATTTAGTTGTCTATTTGTGTTCTTTCTCTCTCTCTTTCTTTCTTTCTTTCTATCTTCTATCATGGAGATTCTTAAGATAATTATTTTGATTTTCCTGTCAAGTAATTTGTAGATCTCCATTTCTTTGAAGTCAAATACTGGAACTTTATTAGTTTTCTTCGGTGATGATCTATTTGTCTGACTATTCTTGCTCCATGTAGTCTTGTGTTGTTTGTGCATTTGAAAGAGCAAATACCCCTTCTTATATTTACAGACTGGTATCATCAGGTAAATAATTCTTTCTGTCAGGTCCCTGGACTGATGGGATTGCCTCCAGGGTCACAGTTAAGCAGGGTTTTGGTCAGGTCACATGGCTGTCACTATGTCTGTAGTGGGGTCTGTGGTTTGTACAACTGTTACTTGGAACTTAGGTGTTCTTGTATCTGATCTTGTCTCACTGATAGATGAAAGTGACTGCCTCCAGGACATTGCTAGTAGGGTAAGTGCTATGCATAAGTCTGCTTCAGGAAAGTTAGGTCCACAGCGGGTAGGCCTGTTTCCACGTGGCTGTGGCTCTCATCAGAACCCTGGGAACAACCCCACTAAGTCACTGAGTAATATCTCTGGGTGACAATACTAGACCCAGACCACAGCTGAGAAATATTGGAACCAAATCAGTGAAAAATCAGGGACAACAAATGGGACTAAAGTCTTCAGTCTTCTCTTCAGGGTTATAGAGAGACATGTCTTCTGTCAAGTTCCTGGTCAGGTAAAACTCTCCCTGGACTAAGTCTAAAGTGGGCTGGAGCCAGGTCACAGGTATGCTTCATGATCTGCAATCAGACCATGGCCAGAAGGCCTGCCTATTGGAGCATGGATGGGCAGGTACTTTGCTGAGTCCCTTGATGATCAGAACTTCTCCAAGAACACAGCTGAATGAGGCTGGAGCCAAGACACAGGCCACTACAGTGTCCATAGCCAGGACTAAATTCAGCTGGTTTGGCTCCTCCTAAGTCCCATGGCAGATTGTGCTGGTGGCAGGACCAAAGCCAAATGGGGCTGTAACTAGGTACACAGGGTTTCTGGGCCTTTATCCAGGATCAACAAAAAATACCCTGTGACCTGGACATGAGACTGATTTCTAAAAAAGCTTTGCTTGGTCTTGGGCTAGATCAGTGTTTCACACTCTCCTACATGGGTCCCAAATCTCCCACAAAGGCACTTTTTTCCATGAGTAGATGTCAAATTACTGTTGTGGGGGGGCATAAGCAGGGGACCTTTTATTCTGCCATCTTGCTCAAAATGATATTATTTTACACAACCTAAATGTCTAACAATATGAGGTAAGTTGAATTATTTGTACCTCTGAACTGTGCAATAGAATGAAGTCATTAAAAACATGTTGTATTGTAAAAAATTATGTAATCTATTGTTATATGAAAAAAGGAAGTTTCAAAATAGTATTACAAGGAGACTTCTGGGTTTTGGTCTGATGTGTTAAGAGCTTATAAGTTGTCATTATTGTCCTCACAAGAAGAAGAAGATGGACTGAAAATTAATACCTCTTATATTCATCAGAAAGTTGAGGTCAAACAACAAAAACTGCCAGGAAAATTGGAGAAATTGATAATGAGAATTACAGCTTGCCAGTAGCAGAAATCCACCACTGAAGCTAGTACTGGTCAGAACACTTAAACTCTAATTAGTGAATTGCTGGAGGCTCAGGGTGGACTAACTTGAGAATTAAAAACCTCATCTGTCCAGTCCTAGTGGGGATATCAAAACTTTATAAATTTTATCTCCAGGAGCCCTGCCAAATCCACTGGATGAAGGTTGGAGAAAAATCCTCTCATGCTTCTGGCACAGGGAGGGAAAAGTATGCATTTTGAAAAGTAGCCAGAGGGGCGCCTGGGTGGCTCAGTGGGTTAAACCTCTGCCTTCAGCTTGGGTCATGATCTCAGGGTCCTGGGATCGAGCCCCACATCAGACTCTCTGCTCAGTGGGGAGCCTGCTTCCTCCACTCTCTCTCTCTGCCTGCCTTTCCACCTACTTGAGATCTCTGTCTGTCAAATAAACAAATAATATATTTAAAAAAAAAAGAAAAAGTAGCCAGAGCATTCTGTTTTTCTTAACCATGGCACATTCTCAAAAGAAACTATTCATTAAAGACTAACCCACTTTTTTTTTCCAGGACCTAACTAACCTGGGGGAAGGGAAATACACAACTTCAGTGTCCTCTGGTTGTTTTGACTGACCTAAGGGAAGAAAAAAATCTAAGAAGCACTTGTGAAAATTACAGTCTGAGGACACTTCCTTTTAAGTGACTGAGGCTAGTATTGGAGTATAGAATTTTTCCTCTCCCTCACACCATACCACCACATCAATCTCCTACTGTATTACAACTTAAAGAACTACAAGATTCAGACCATATTTAAAAAGGACTCTTAGGAAAATCCAAAGGCAAAAAGGGAAAGAAAAACAAGCACGAGAAAAATTTAGCCTCCTCTAACTGCAGCTTCAGCAAACAGTAAACACATACCATCTTCCAATCAGAAAAACAAAACCTTTAACAAATGTATCAGGCCTGACTTTGGACAAAAAATTACAAGACATGCTAAAAGGCAAAGAAAAAAAGAAAATACAAATAAGTATAACAATTAGACTAAGATATGACAGAAATATTGGAAGTATCAACTGGATTTAAAATAATTATGATAAATATGCTAACAATTCCAATAGAAAAAGTAGACAACATGGGAAAGCACATAGATAATGTGAGCAGAGATGGACATGATAAAAAAGAATTGAAAGGATATGCTAGAAATCAACAATACTATAAAAAGTAGCAAATAATTTCAGTAGGCTCATCAGTAGATTAAACATGGCCTTGGAAAGAATCAGTGAGTTTGAAAATGTGTTCATAGACACTTCTAAAACATAAATGCAAAGAAAAAAAGAATGATTTGACAGTCTAAGAGAGCTATTCAAAATAATTATAACAACAATGTATTCAATGATTACGGTTTATGGATAATTGATATAAATAACAATATGATCAGTGATGGGAGGGAGGAATTTGGAATAATATGTGATGAAGTACTTACACTATCCATGAAGAAGTACATTGTTATTTGAAAATTGATTTAGATTAGTTGTAAATGTATATGGCAATCTCTAGGGCATCCACTCAGAATTTTTAAAAATAAATTTATTTGAAATGCTAACAATAATTTAATCATAAAAATGCTTAATTAAAACCAAAGAAAGATGAAAAAGAGTAGGAGATAAGACAATAAGACAAAAAATGTAAAAAAAGAATTGAACATAAATATGTAGATTAAAGCAAATATATTAATAATAACATTAAATGTGTTCTATATACACTAATTAAAGGACATAAATTGCCAGAGTGGATAAAAAGAACCAAACATGTGCTGTATTTAAAATAGTATGTACAATATAACTTCAATTTTTAGAAGCTTTAGATCCATATCCATATCTTTATTTTAATAACAAAGAAAAGCAAGATGAAAATCATGTAACTCAAAAATTATTACAAAAGTGATTATGTATTGGTGGTAAAGTTGTATGCAGAATTTATTTGATTTGTCTCTTTACATATTGAAAATCATCTACAATGAAATGATATAATTTTTGTAATGAGAAAAGAACAACCAATTTTATGAAAATAGCAATGCAAGGTGCCTGGGTGGCTCAGTTGGTTAAACATTTGCCTTTGGCTCGGGTAATGATCACAGGCTCCTGAGATGGAGTCCTGAATTGAGCTCCTTCCTTAGCAGGGAGCCTGCTTCTTCCTCTGCCTCTACCCTGCCACCCCACTACTTCTGTGCTCTCTCTCTCTCTCTCTCACTCTCAAGTAAATAAATAAAATCTTAAAAAAATAAAATAGCAATGCAATTGGAAAATTTTGTGTATTTTACAAATCAGTGTCTAGTGTTCTAGATTTTGTTAGTGCAATGCTTATTAATACATATTTTTATTAAAAATAAGCAGCCATATAACATTCCATATTCATTTTAGCACAGTTAAAAATTTTAGAAACAGAAAAAATCAACTTTATATACAATAACACTTCCAAACTTACAATGTAGTACTTATAGACTGACAGGTGTGTGTGTGTTTCTGTGTGATTATGTTACTCATAGTTTTGTGGTTTGACTTTTTTTTTCACTTATTTACGTATAGTGAACTTATTCTCAGACCCATGATATATACAAAATATCCATGGCTGCACAGAAGTCCCCTCAATGGAGGCAACATGATTTATTTAACTAATGCCTATTGTTGGACATTTAAAGTTTATTTCATTTTCTCTTGATACAAAAATGTGTCAGTGTGAATAATCTTGTATAACTTTTTTATATAACTGTGGCAAGGATTTTATAGAATAAATTTATAAAAATTAAATACTAGGTCAAAGGTATGAGAATTTATGAAGCTTTTGAAACATTGATAAACTTTCCTTCAAAATGCTTAACAGTAAACACTATTGTATTTTTCCACACATATTCATTAACACTAAACATAATTATTAAATTTCCTTTCTGTTAGTATTACATGTAAAAGAGTGTTTCTCATTTCAATTTGCATTTTATTACAAGTGAGGTTGAGTAAAATTCAAATTTGAATTTTTTAATTAATAAAGTAATTAACCTGTCCAATTTTCATTTGACTTTTTCTTATTAATTGGGAATAACTCTTTATACAATAAAAAGTTCCTAACCCTTTGTCAGTCTGTATTGTAAATATATTGCCTGTTTTCTTTTTTTAATTTTGACTATTGTTTTTCTTTAACTTCTGTTTTATATTGTGTTTACTATGTAGATACTTAGGTACTATGTAGATACATAGGTTGTTTACTAAGATTTAGATTCCTCAATTTTTTCCTTTATAGTTTCTCTCTTAGAGGTTATGCTTATAGAGGCTTTTCTTTTCGCAACACAATAGAGATATTAACCAATACTTATATTGTTTCTTTCAAGAATTAGACTTTCAGATTTAGCAGCCATTACATACAAGTTCCATGTAGGCACATTTAAACACATCTTGTAATAAAAGCAAATGATTTCCAATGTTAAAAAGAATATTTACGGGGTGCCTGGGTGGCTCAGTGGGTTAAGGCCGCTGCCTTCGGCTCCGGTCATGATCCCATCGAGCCCCGCACCAGGCTCTCTGCTCTGTGGACAGCCTGCTTCCTCCTCTCTCTCTGCCTCTCTGCCTACTTGTGATCTCCGTCTATCAAATAAATAAATAAAATCTTAAAAAAAAGAATATTTACTAGTATATCTTTTAATATTCTGTAACTACAAGCATAAGGTTTTGCATAGATACAGGCATGTATGTGAATTTGTATATATTTGGACAAATCAACACTTTTTTTTCTCTCCTTTAGAAACATCTGTATTGTCTGTACAGAAATATGTGCACACACATGTTAATGATATGAGTCTTTTTCAGGTAATTGATGTTTTAGCCATAATTTTTCACTATATTGTTATGGCTATATCTTAAAACATCTTACAGAAGAAATTTTTCAAAACATCACTGTATGTACAAATTCAGGATGACATTAATTCACTTGCATACATTTGAGGAGGAATGTTGATATAAAATCATAACACTTATATATATTGCTACATTCCATGCAGGCAAAATAGACCATGTAATTGGAAGTGTGCTCTTAGTAGCTGACATACATCTTTTACACCAATTTTCGACCAAAATTCCTTTTAGTAACTATATTAATAATGTAGATGCAATAAACCTATCCTTATATCAATGATGCTGATGACATTTAGCCTTTTAGTTAGAGAAAACTATCATTAAGTAGATGTTTTTGGCTTTTAATATGTACATAACTGGAGCTGTTTTAATTTTCAAAATGGAATCACTTACTACTGACTAAAGGTAATATACCTTGCCTTCAGTTTTTCATTAGACTTGTTCTGTGAAGATACTCCTTTTATAGAAAAATAAATCTAAATGTATTCAGTAACCACCCATTTTTGCAATTTGTCATTAGGCATTGTGAGACCAACCATGTTACAAATAAATATCTTAAATAGTAAATTATATAAGAAGAAATTCTGTGCAGGTGGTTATTGGAGTTAAGTTTTTATGACATGAATGTTGCTGTAGTGCCTTTGGTCCTCTACAAATGATATCTCTGGACCACAGTCATCCATATATACTTTACTTTTATATATATACATATATATAACTCATTGGGGGTTCCTTCAAAATATAGGGGGATATTAACCCTGAAAGAAAATCTCACTGAGAAACGTTACTATTACAGGGTTCTTTGTCATCCTTGAAATGGAACTATTATTCACCATGTTTTCTTGGCAGCCTGATTCACATGGGAGTTACACAAAGGCAATGTATGTGTTCTGAGTAGTTAATTTGAATGGCATATTTAAGAACTAGTGGTTGCTCACTGATAATTCTAATTTTCTCATTATGAAAGCATGAAAAAACTCAGCAAAACAGAGTATTGCAAGCCACTTGATTAGGTAAGGCAAAGATATTTGTACTTCATATTGTGGCCTGTCAATATTTATCAGTAGTAAGAACTTAACAACAGTTTTCTTCTATAAAGCTTATTAATTCCCTAAGTGTCATTTGCCAGTAGTTTGATGTTTAAAATTTTTGGAAGGGTAAATTAGAAAACAATGACATATTTACCAACCTAATATCAGTGCAGTTTAGAGAAATTAAAGTGATTATTTGAGGGGAAGTAATAAGATTACAGTTATGGGATGTTATTTTTTTAGTTGATTATTACAACAAAACAGTGGTGGTTTACGGATTTTATTTTTTTTTTTTAGTTTTATGTTACTTTTTCAGTGTTCCAAGATTCATTGTTTATGCACCACACCCAGTGCTCCATGCAATATGTGCCCTCCTTAATATCCACCATCAGGCTCACCCATCCCCCAACCCCTCTCCCTTCCAAAACCCTGTTTGTTTCTCAGTCCACAGTCTCTCATGGTTGAAGATGTAGGTAGTTGGTTCACAAAGTTCTCCAAGAAATGTCTCCCATTCAACTTTACTTTTAATCCTTAGATTATGCTAGCATAAATTCACTGGCAGTTTAGTCATAAGAGGAAATAGTACTGCTTCTTTTACCAATCAGCACTGTGAGAATTGTTAGACTTATGACCAGAGGCTTCATGCTAACAGTTTTCAGAAGGTTAATGAAACAGATGGGTCTGAACTGACGTTTTTTAGGCATGTTGAAAAAAATGATGCACAACGTTTTCTCTTACCATTTGAGCATAACAGGGACACTGTCAACTTGAAATTCAGAGGGCTGGTTTATACTTTCTATTCTTTTTCTTTTCATATATAAATGAATATTACTCAGGCATAAAAGAGAAGGAAATTCTATCATTTACAACAACTTGAATGGTCATTGAGGGCATTATGTTAAGAAATAAAAGTCAGACAAAGGAAGAAAAATACTTTATGATCTCACTTAGATGTGGAATCTTTAAAAACCTAAAATGATAGACTCAGAGAACATAGTGGTGGTTGCCAGAGATGAGGGTGGGGGTGGACAAATTGGGTGAAGGAGATCAGATAGTAAAAACTTCCATATAAAGATCTAGGATATAATGTACAGTATGGTGATTATTAAATAAAATAAATTATTATTATTTTATTTATTAAAATAAAATAAATGATTATTAAATAAAAACATAATTTTTAGTCATTGGAAAATTTATTTAGGTATCTCATCAGCTTCCCTATTACACTCTAATTATGTGGTATCACTACTAGGCAACCTCTGGTTTCCAATTGCAATATGTTCAAGTGTTTCAATGATGATTCAGTTCTTCAGAATAAAAAATACATTTTTATCAGTCTTGTCATTTGTAATATTTACCTTCTTAAACCAACAAAAAATACAATTAAACTACTAGAAAATCTGGTCTGTAAATAGAACTATTGGTGCTTAAAATTTCCAGCTGTCAGGTATCTGGGTGGCTCAGTTGGTTAAGTATCTGACTTCATCTCAGGTTATGATCCTAGGGTCTTGAGACTGAGTTCCACATTGGGATCCCCGTTCAGTGGGAAGTCTGCTTCTCTCTCTACCCTTCCCCTACTCGTGCTCTCTCTCTATTTCTTTCTCTCTCTCTTAAATAAATAAATAAATAATCTTTAAAAATATATAAAAAATAAAATTTACTGCTACCTATCAAACCTAACAATCTTGTCCATGGGAAAAAATTGACCTCATTATGAGTTCCATAATAAACCCAAGGGATATACCAACCAGGGCATCCTTACTACCAGGATATGAAATTATTTAAATATATGGAATTATTTCATTTCCATTTTGGTGTATTGAGTATGCTTGATCTTATCCAAAAGTCCCAGAAGCAATCCATTTCAGTGTATTGAATGATGAGCATATAATAACCAGAGTATCCTTAGTAGCAAAATATGGAATTATTTCATTTCCATTTTAGTGTATTGAGTGATGAGAGCAAGGAGTTTCATGGATCTGTGAATGTTGTAGAAGTTTTGGCTTTGGCATTAGCCTGGACAAGGAAATATAGGTGGCAGAACATGGGTAAGGGTTCAGTGGGAGCATGCCCTCTCAGATAGCAGAAAAGCCTATAAGACTTAAAAGAAAAGTAGCAAAAGGAGTAAAACTGGGTGATAGAAGTTGAGGCAAAGTTGAAACCATAGTTCATTTATAAAGGATGATCCTTTGCTATGCCATTTAGCATTCAAGGATTACCTAAAGGTGAAAGAATTAAGTTAACTGAGTCTTCAGTTGGAATGTTTTATTTCAAATAAAACTTTTTATGGCAAATGATTTTATTGATCTTTATAGAAGCTTAAATGTATATATTAAACCTTACTAAGAACATTTTCTTCATATTGATCAACCCACAGAATAATGCACATTTTCTTAATTAAGTAAGATTTCAAATATCTATAAAAATTGGTGGCAAGTGTGCCATCTCCAATTATAAGAAAAACTGCTTTTAAATTATAGGAAAATGCAAAAGTGTTATTTTATGACATGTAACTGTTTCTTTTCCTGTACCATCTCCATTCAATCTATCCCATACTCCTCTTAGATTAATCTCTCAAATGGGTTCCTGTTATGTGCTTATTGCTACATATTGTATACTTTTTAGCATAAAATTAACTGTGAGTATGATGGGTTTAATTTGCTTCAAAAAAAAACTTATCCAAAGATGAAGAAATATCCTCCCATCATAACATAATGAATTACCATGACATGGTCTGAAAAGTTCTTTAGTTGAGTTTAACCACATTTGCATTTATTGTAGTGCATCCTGTTCACCACAGCTCTCTGATTCAAATAGGTAAGGGAAGAGGCTCCTGAGTGACACATTTTGTTGAGCATCTGACTTAGGCTTAAGTCATGATCTTGGGGTTCCCCTTGGGGGAACTCCTTGTCCCTCTCCCTCTTCCTCCCCTCCCTCTCCTCCTCTCTACCCCCTCCTTTGTCGCTCCCCTGCCCCTCATGGTTCTCCTGGGCACACTGTCTCTCAAATAAATAAATAAAATCTTTAAAAAAATAAAAATTTAAAAAATAGGTAAGGGAAATTGTGTGTGGCATAAATCAATTCCAAAAATTTTAATAAATATGCCTGGAAATCCCAGACGACCTTACTATTAGTAAATCGATACATTTGCCTTCCTGAAATTTCTGTCTCCCATATTTCTAATGTATCGGAACTTAAAATATGGTCTCAGGTCTGTATTCTCAGTTTTTTATCATTTAGTTTAAAACTAGAAATTTTAGAGAAAGATTGCAATGTCACTGAGATAAGAAAAAAAGGGAACTCTCACACAGACAGTATGAGGTCAAGAGAGGGGACTTTGTTTAAAACATTAGAGAGCTGAGCTTCAGGATTATCATCAACACCTAGGCATTTTATATATGAAATTACTTCCACCCTTTCCAATGATAGTTAATTACCTTTTTACTTAACTTTCTTTTATATCTCATAATTTAGTTATTCATATTATTTGAGAGACAATTGAATCATGTGAAATTTTAAAAATGTTCCAATTGGATTTCAATAACTTACTGAGAAAGAAAAGCAAATGAGTTTTGTGTGTATATAGTGTGTGCATCCATGCATGAACATGAATACAAACAGAAATGGAACCATGTTGATTCATTACCTGTAACACCTGATGGATTTTTACCACTTTTAATGAGGAATCACTTATATTTGTGTATGATTGGGGCAAGTTTTTTTCTATAGAGTTCAAATTCAAGTGAACAAATTTTGGTTTACTGTCAGTTTCACTTTCCTAATACTAAGCTGTCCAACATAAGAAGTGGCTTCTAGGCATTATAATTGTTCAAATCCTAACTATGTGCCTACCTTTGAGATATCAGGTTATTGATGGTCTTCAAAGATCCCCCCACCAACCCATTAATCTAAGATTCTATTATAAGTTATTTTTGGATCATCATCCACAAAGACAATTTCCCTGAGTAAGAAGGCACAATGCCGGTATTTGTTGGTGGAAGGAGGCCTTCATGACCAAATCTCTTAGCACTCATTTATACATGTATCAGTTGGAAAGAGTGACAATTGGATCTCCAAAAATGTTAGGTAGTTTGAAAGATATGGGGAGACTTAGACTAGAATTATAATTAGAGAGGAAGGTCCTACAATTATGTCTGGAGGTAGAAACAGTTGTGTTCCCCCAACACTACTACATAAGCAGTGAACTTGAGGTCAGAGTCCCTGAAGTTTGTATGCAGCTAATCCAGATCATCTCACCAGTCTAAGGATGAATGTAAATTATACAATCTCTAAAGAGAGGGGAATGATATAATGCTTATACATCCAACCCTAGGAGATAGATTATACATAAGAAAGAATTGATACACAATGAAACCACTGCCCTGCAATGAAGGAATTCCTGTCTTGTGCCAACTCTTTTATCAAAGCTAAGGTTCTTATTTTGTCAGAGGAGAGAGGTAGTGGTGAGGAGGAAGTTGTGGAAGGGTGGTCAAAGGTTTGCACTGAAATGGCAAACAGGGGCGCCTGGGTGGCTCAGTGGGTTAAAGCATTTGCCTTTGGCTCAGGTCATGATCCCAGGGTTCTGGGATCGAGCCCCGCATGGGGTTCTTTGCTCAGCGGGGAGCCTACTTCCTCCTCTCTCTCTCTGCCTGCCTCTCTGCCTACTTGTGATTTTTGTCTGTCAAACAAATAAATAAACTCTTTAAAAAAATGGCAAAAAATCCTATCCCCAGCAAGCAATCCTACTCTCCACCTCTGAAGGTGCAGAGTAGGCTTCAATCCCAGTATTTTCCTCTCCCATTCTACCCAGAAGGGCCAATGAGGTGAGTTTCAAATAATCAAAAAATTCCTATAGTTTCTTCTACTTCCTAAGAAGTCACAGTTATCCACCAGACTCAGAATCAAATTGTCCCAACAGTGCTAACCCAGTGTGCATAACTGCTATCAGGTGAAGTTAAACCATAGACAGCATTGGGCATCTGGAGCCCTGAGAGTTGGGCATCAAAAGGCTAAGGCTTCCTCTAGTCATTACACTATGCTTTGAATAATTCAACATTGCATATCATGTAATTGATTATTTGGTACACTTCTTATTGTGTTATGGTGGAAGGTCATACTACCAGAGCAGGCCTGCTTAGTAAAAAAAAAAAAAAAAAAAACAAAACCCAAAACAACAACAAAACCATAGGGATAATTCTTCTCTATGGCAGAGAGAACTTAAAGTCTTCTCAGGACTCTTAAAACTTCCATAAATAAGGATGGTGAGAGGAAACATCTGGAAGTGAGCAACATGGTTCCAAATTAGAAGACCTACAGTCTATGGTGAGCCAGCTGTGGAATACAACATACCTTTTTTTTTTTATTTGACAGAGATCACAAGTAGGCAGAGAAGCAGGCAGAGAGAGGGGGGGAAGCAGGCTCCATGCTGAGCAGAGAGCCCGATGCAGGGCTCGATCCCAGGACCCTGAGCCCATGACCTGAGCTGAAGGCAGAGGCTTAACCCACTGAGCCACCCAGGCGCCCCTACAACATACCTTTTATAAGACAGGGTGAGGAGTAGAAGTGACAATGTGTAGGAAAAATTTAGAAGTTCTTTGGTGAACCAGATTTTAGATGGACTCAAGGATTTTAGTTGGAACAGACCAAAGAGAAAGTGAAGACATATTAGATAAACTAGGGCAGAGCCATAGTTTTGGTTTTAGTTTCTCACTGGGCTTTTTTAAAAATCTGCCCTTGGGTTTTCATTAGGTTACAATGAATATCTGGATGTACATAAATCTTTGGGCCAGAATTGATGCCCTTTCCATTTTCTTGATCTCTACGAAAGGTGTTTCTCAGGAATAAACTTTTTAGAAATAACAGATGTTCAGAAATGATTTTCTAATTTTTGATTCACCGCAATCTTTCTGTTTCTCAGTGCAACCCTTCCACTTAAAAGCAAGTTCACTAAGCACACACAGCCAGGAAAAGGCAATCTGGTGTGATTTAATAGAACAACTGAGGACAAGAATATTGGACTGTTTAAACAAGTGAACTGAAATAAGATGTATGTTCATAGTTGTTTGAAAATAACTAAACCAGAGGAAGCTTTGCAAATACTGACCTAGTTCCTGAATTTTGATTTGCACTATGACTTTACTTCAATGACTACAGTTGGCAATTTGAAAATAAAAACTCAGTGACAAGTGACAAAGTCAAAATGCTTTTATTTATACTGAAGTTTAGCAAGTACATATTTAACAAAGAGGGTGCATTTTAACTTAATATATGGCAGAACAGAGAAACCATACATATGTTTCCAGCCTCTAACACACTACTGCATTTTTTTTTTCTTAAAAGACAAAAAACCCAAGCTGAGGTGAGCATAGAAGAGCATCACATATGGTCAGGTTACCTTACCATTAGGATTTAGCTCATATTCTTAAACTGATCAATCAAATGCAAGGACAAAGTTTACATCATTGCATTTAAACTGTACACATGTTCCTATTTTAATGTAATATGGGCTGAATAGATGCTTCATTAAACAAAGCTTTGCTAATAAACACAACTGAAATAATTCCATGTTGAATAGTTTCAGAGATAAACTGGAATCACAAGCATCTTCATTTATGTAAAGCCAGCGAGGACCTTTCAGGCCGAATAAAATTGTTGTGCCATTACTAAACAGTAATAGTTACCTCCTTCAAAAAAAAAAAGAAAACAAGTTAGTTCTTCAAGGAATAATTCTGATATGTGCTTAAAAATATTGAACTTCTATTTTCAAGAATCTAAATGATCTGATGTAATGGGCTTGATTTAGTATTGGTAAAATTTAAAATTTCTTAACATTTCTATAGTTATTGTGTCAGTTTTCAAAGATCTTTCCAGCTTTTTGCTACAGCATCTGTTCTTCACACAGCACTGAAGATCTTGAAGACTGATAAGACTAATTTCATAAAATGTGATGTCTACAGTTTTCCACATTACTTTTGCTTTTTGTACATAATGATACGTTCAAGGTCCCTATGACTTACCACAACAAGAAGAAAAGAATGACTGGTTATCATCATAGCTTTGTACATTTAGAATCCCCCCCCAACATTAACCCTGAGACTGTGTATACTGTGTGAAGGCATATTAGTTCTGAGTATCAATTTAACCATGTGTTTGGTCAAACGTAAATGTTGGCAATCTCTTTAAATGTTGGCAATGAAAGGAATCCATACCGTCCATATTTGATTGTGTGGATAAAAATTATATTTGGAAAAAAATTCAAAAAGAAACCCTACCCCTTTTGTCTAATCTTGCTCTTTTCCATAGCCATGGCTTATGACCTGAGTCTCTATCCAGCTACCTCATAAAAACTGCCTTTGGTCATGAAAGAAGAACCAGGAAAGAAAGTGTAGATATACAAATCCAACACCTATGCTTAAGAAACAAAGTCTGTGTTTGTGAGTCAAAATGTATCAACTTCACACATAAAGGGGAGTAAATTATCATTGCTGGACTGATATACCTATTTTAAAATATTAATTCAGTCTGGTCAAAATTTAGCATTGTCAAAAGGAAAATATACCCTTTTTAAGCCTTGTGTATAAAATCTTTAATATAATTATTCTTTCTCAATAGAGGTATTATGCTGAGTCAGTGGAATGTTCTTGATAATACTTTAGAACCAAAAATAAAGATATGATAAAGTAATAGAAAAACAAAAGTGTGTGTTTTCAGATGACCTAGAGCGTCAAACTTCATTAAAGGGCAACCAGTTATTTTGCCAAAGAGCCTGCGTTTCACTTGAAGTTTACCTAGGACCAGAAGAAAACAAAGTTTGAATTTGGGGGAAATGTTTAGTAGTCTGTCACCCCAGAAAATTGCTCTGATTCCTTTGTGACGTCTAAGAATAATCATTCTGATAAAATTCACCAGATAGCTGCTCACTTTTCCAGTCTATCTCATCTTCTGTATACACAGCCTAAATGTCAATGGAAAACTTTTCAGCATCAAATAGAAAACAAGATTGAATTTTATATGATGTAGCTAACAATTAAATTATGCAATACAAATTGTGAACATTACAAACTTGAAAGCAATAGCAAAACAAAATAATATCTTATAAAAAAAGTCCACAAGCATAATAACAAATGATAAAAAAACAATCACCATTTGCCCTTTAGAAAAGTTGTTTCTGAAAAATCTCCCTTCTTTATTATGTTTAATTACTGCCTTTAAAAAAAAAGACAAACATATCTGCCCACACCCTTAATTAAATGTGCTGGTTTACAAGACATATCAGAAGGTATTTCCATAGCAGCTCAAAAAGCCAAAGAAAACTAGGCTAACAAGAAGAAGACAGTATTAATATTAATCAATTTTTCTACCCAGAATATATTAAATTAAGGTTTCATAGTAGTGAACATTTCTCTCCTAATTTGGAGGATAGTAACAAAATAGACTCTTGTGCAGCATGCTGTATAATGTTGACATAGATTTTGTTACTGTTTTACATATACCAATACTGAGTGATCATAAGGAAGGAGCCAATATTAACCTGCTAATTGACACTGATTCTTGGAGCAATCTCAAGGTTTGCCACATTTCAATTTCAAAATGCATTTCAGCTGTAATATGAGTGATTTATCATTTAGTAGTAGCTGTCAACGTAAACTCCTAGATAAAACAAAAACATCTGGAACCATAAATGGAGGACAGCAGTAGCTGAATTTCAATCCAAACCTAGCATGCTCACTTCATTAGAAACAGGAAACAGCTAATTAGTAATTAAATGCTTCATGTTTTTAAGAGTGGTTGTCCTTGAGTTCCAAAAGAGATGATCTAATATGCATTCTAGATATAAATAAGATTATATATCAGGAAAAGCAACAAACAAAACCTCTCTAGAAGAATTTTAGGGAGTTTGGGAATTTAAAGGAGCAATACACACTGACATTTGGGAAGAGCTGACATAGTTTATTGCTTTAAGATTTGCCAGATAAATAAAAGGGTGACTCGATATACACAGATTTTGTCCACTTAAAAAATAAAATGAAGGCCCATATAGTCCTTCTCTTAACACAGCACTGCCTGATACAAGAATACACCATGGCACAGGAGTATGGTGTGGTCCCCTTCATACAAAAGATGAGCCTCTGCTGATCAGTTGAGTTATCTTTAAAGAACCACACCTGGTTGTTCCAAACTCAAGAAAGTGTGAGAATCACCTTCTGTGGTATAAATCTGAAGCTTATGAAAGGAAAAAGCTAAAATCAGGTGTCACAAAAAAGGCAGATATGTAGGAAAAGACCAGAAGAAAACATATGTGGCTTTCTTATAGTTTAATCAAAATCAATTAAACATATCTATTTGTAAAATGACACTAGGTGTCTTTTAAGTGACTTAGTTAATTTGAATATGCTAATTTTAATTAGAATAATCTCTGCTATAGTTTAATACATGTTGTTTGACATTTGCATAAGGTGAGCGATGCTTTTGTCACGTCAGCAATTAATTCTAGGGCAGATGTAAAAATAACATTAGATTTTTCTTGGTGTAGGAAGGGTACATTAGGATGAGCCATTAAAAATTTTTGATCACTAGAGTGCCATTTAGCACGTTGGAATACTGCTCTATTAGATTCTCAAGAGGCATGAAAATAATGATGATAGGTATTTGCCACCAACCATTGGTGAGGCCTCCATTAAGTAAACAGTTGAAGATATTTGAGGCCATTTCCTCAATAATTCAAGCCAAATGACCCATTTGGTTCTAATTACTGGAACATTTTAGGCATCTGGTCATGTTTAGATCAGAGGGTGAGCAATGGAAAATAACCATGATGTGACTGATCCATCATATCTGCCTTTCTTTCTTGTGTCTATAGATTTTTCAGTCTATTTAGTTGTTGATAGTTTAATAAAGAGGAAGAAGAATTGGAGATGGGAGGAGAGCAGAAAACAATAAAAGGGGTGTATTTATAGTAGCCTGGTATGTGTTTTTATCATTGCCTTCTTTATAAATAAGGAATGTGCTAGTAGAAAGGGATTAAATGACTTGCTTTACCATCAACAGATCAAAGGGAGAACTAGGTATGGCAAAATCTGCAGACTGGATCTGTCATTATTCCCTTAGAGAACACTACAGGCATGTTTTTGTTTGTTTGTTTTTATTCTTGTTTTTGTTTTTTAAGAAAAGTGAGCTCTAAATCAGGGGTAACAAATACTGGTCATTTGCACAAATGAGTTACTTCCTCACATATTCCCAGGTTAAATCCCAGGTCAGCCAAATATAGAGCTATTTCATAGTAATCACAACTTAAAGTGGGTGTGCCTACATTTAAGTTTCTGTCACACCATTTAGAAATAACATTTTATCTCTCAAAAATTCTTGTACCTACTTATCCCATTCGGATGCTGTGTGATTAATGTGATAACATTTATGAAACACTATGAACTCCATGGAAGAAAGGGGTTATAGAAGTGTCAAGTATCATGTTCAATCATTATGATTATCCCCTAAAAACTTGTGAAGCCTATTCTCTAGCACATTTTCCCCGTACGTGCAAGGTCCTATTTATCAGTAATGAACAAATAGTAATTGAAGGTTCCATATTTTAAGAATTTGAGTATTAATTCTAAAGAATTACAGCATTAAATAAGCAAGTAACTGCTACAGCACTCTATTCGTGCCTGTGTCAGTTGGAGTTCCGGCATCAGTGTTCAGGCTGCACAGAAAAAAACAATAAGACCTGGTCAAAATTTCATTATGACAAAGAAAACCCAAAATCTACTCAATGAACTTCACTGGAAACCACAAAATGGCTTTATCGTATTTTGCTGTGCTACATATGTTCAAGATTTGAATGAATCTCTGTGCAATAAATATATTATTTTATTCAGCTTATCCCTGAAACATATATTCATTGATGTGAGTTTCATTCTATTAAAAATGAAATTATACAAAGGTGAGCAGAACTGTAGGTTTACAGTAGTTTAAAGTTTAATCTTATTCTCTCAGGGTGATATTGACCATATAAAAATAGTGTTATATAAAAATAGTTAGGAAATTATATTTCCTAATTCTAAAATATGCTTATGGCCCCTTGTGCATGTTCTACTGTTTTACAACCTGCAGCAAAATGCATGACTAGCTTAATAAGCAAGGCATTAAGAAAGGTTTTCCCCCCTTCATCATCTAAAATATGAGTAAAGATCCACACTATTTTCCCTGGGTCAAAATCTTTGTTAATGATTTCAATTTCCCACTCAGGATGAGACTTCCTTCTCTGACAGAATGGACATTTAAAAGTAACTTCTCACTGTGTGTTTGTTTGTTTGTTTATTTATTTATTTTGAATAGTTGACACACAGTGTTACATTAGCTTCAGGTGTACAACATAGTGACTCAACATCTCTGTATGTTATTTTATACTTACCACAAGTGTAGCTACCATCTGTCACCATACAAGGCTATTACAATATAATTGACTGCATTCTCTATGCTGTGCCTTTTATTCCTGCAACGCTTTCATTCCATAACTGGAAGACTGTGTTTCTTTTAATTGCAAAGAAATAAGTCTATTATGTTTTTGAAGGTTTAATTTATATTTAGAAAAAGTTATTTTTCCTACTCAGAGCTCATGTTTTCTTTCAAGTGTTTCCTCACCACTTACTCACTTATATAAATAATGGGATTAGGGAGTGCACTCGATATGATGAGCACTGGGTGTTGTATGTAAGTGATGATTCACTGAATTCTACTCCTGAAACCAACATTGCACTGTATGTTAATTAACTGGAATTTAAATAAAATTTTGGGGATGCCTGGGTGGCTCGGTTGGTTAAGCAGCTGCCTTCGGCTCAGGTCATGATCCCGGAGTCCTGGGATCGAGTCCCACATCAGGCTCCTTGCTCGGCAGGGAGTCTGCTTCTCCCTCTGCTCGTTCGCTCTCTCTCCCTCTCTCTCTGACAAGTAAATAAATAAAAATCTTTAAAAAAATAAATAAATAAAATTTTGAAGAAAAAAAGGAGTGCACTTGTTTCTATAAGCACCAGACACTGTATGTAACTGTTGAATCATTAAATTGTACATTTGAAACTAATATTACACCAATGTTAATACCTGGAATTTAAATAAAAACTTTTAAAAAGGCAATGAGATTTCCTTAAGAACTGATAGGCTTCATCATAGGCGTACTTTGGGCCATCAAACCGTTCTTTTGGGGTAGCTATCTTATTCATGAACTAATGGCAATATTTTATAAACGATTTCTCCTGCTAAGTAGTAAGTGTTATGTTTTCTTTAAGTTCTTTAACTAATGATATGTTTCTAATCTTCAAATGGGAACTATATTATTTGGCATGAAATAAGATCATATCTGAAAGGCCATGTTTTCCTAACTTGAATAAGAAAGAGGTAAAACAATTGGCTGGTTAATGCTCTAATTTAGTCATAGGTTCAATCCAAATTAAATATTCAGTCAATTGTATGAGTTCTACTTCATTGTGGAAACATGTTCAGAATATAGTATCTTCAAACCTATTAAGTGATAACAGTCTGGGGGCCAGTTAGGTATTAGTTAGGTATTAGTACAGTACCAGTTAGGTATTAGTACAGTAGTATAAATATGGAGCTACTAATTTGAAAATAGGAAAAGTAGACTAATGCAAGAAAGGGGCAGATACTAAAGTAGCATAGCATTTGACTTCTCTTCATCTAAGGAAAACATTGTTTTAGAGCCATTTTTTAACAGGGTCTGATGTTGATTTTATAATGTGGCACTTTAAAAAAAATAGATGTTTCTTAAAATAATAACTACTTGGCTTTTTTTAGCCCCCCAAATTTCTGATTTATATTTTAATCAAAACAAAAATAAGTGCAGGTTGTCTTTTCTTTGCAAATGGTATCACAATGGAACATGAACCTGTCTTGCTCACTTTTAACTCACTTTTTTTGGTGAACTAATTCTTTTAATATAACATTTTCCCCTTTATTTACTATTTGGTATTCAAAAGACCCACCCTAAAAAGTGGCAAGGATGCCCTTCTATTCTCATACTATGGTAAATTATAAAAAATATATTTGCCATGACTGTCTACTGAAAAGAATATGTTTAAAGGAAGTTTTATACATCAATTTTGTGCCAAATATTTCATTCTTACTAAAATCTACACGTGTGAACATAATTACTAACTTCATATGTATTGTATTGAGCATAGTCATAATGAAATCTTATATCATACTTGTCAGAAAGTATGGATCTAATGTATTGAAGAGGATGATTAGGCAAATATTATAATTACTATTTTACTAAAACTCAGGAAGGGATAGGTTGAATTACTTCTCAAGCTTAGTAAATGAATTAACCAATTATTGACTGAAAAATTCTGACTACTAGACCAATGCTTTTCCTACATTGTGTCTCCTACAGACCAGATATAAAATGTCAATAAAAGTACATGTGTCCAGTACACAGACACACGTGTACTGCGATTTTTGAGCCACACTAAGAGCTCTATATGTACTTGAATTCTACTTTCCTGCAGAGAAAAGAAAGGAAAAGAAAGAAGTATAAATAAAAATTAGTATTTATGGAACACTGACTATGTTAGGAGCCATACTAAGCCATTCTAAGTACTTGTATCACATACGGAATGTCACATTCTTGCAATACTTCTTATAGATAAAGCCATGGTGAAAAGTGGTAAGTTGTCTATGCCATTTTTCTTAAAAATTGTATCACCCACTTTCCATAAATATATAATCTAAAAAATATTTTGTAAAGGTCAAATTTATTTGCACTTTATTTAGGAAGCATATTGTAAACATTTTAATGTAATATTTAAAAGTACATTTAGTGGGGCACCTGGGTGGCTCCGTGGGTTAAGCCTCTGCTTTCGGCTCAGGTCATGATCTCAGGGTCCTGGGATCGAGTCCCGCATGGGGATCTCTGCTCAGTGGGGAGCCTGCTTCCCCCCACCCCTCTCTGCCTGCCTCTCTGCCTACTTGTGATCTCTCTCTGTCTGTGTCAAATAAATAAATAAAATCTTTAAAAAAATAAATAAAAATACATTTAGTATATTTAAAATTACTTTTTATAACTTTTAACTATTCCTTTTGTATGTTAAACTAATAGAAAAACACTATAATCCTGATGTGTGATCAAAATATGGAAGAAAATTAAAATGAAAGTAATGGGAAAACATTGTTTACTTGAACAACATTAAAAATGACCACGTCCAACATTTCCCATAAAGGATTAAAATGCAGTTACCAGGAGATTGTAAAATTTGAGTTGCAGGTTATGCCTCACCCATTTTAAATAGCTACTCACCAATGCTGAGATCAACGAGATATTCATCTGTATTTTTTTGAAAAAAATACAATCACTTAAACATTTATGGGACAATAGGGAAATAGTGAAGAAATGTTTATAAAAATACTGCTTTCTTTAAAGTTAAAAGAGAAATCATTGAAAATTTCTAAATAACCATTTGCATTATTGAGGTAAAGTAGATTGCAGCTTGAGTAAACAGATTATTACTAATGTTCATTTCCAACCATTAAACAAGTAAATTATAAACTGTGGGGGTTGACATATTAGGGGACTTCAAGGAGGTCTGGATAAAATCTGAAGAATGTTTTTCTAATTCACTTTAATTTCCAAAATTGTTTGTTATATGATATTATAAATGAGAAAAGTTGCCTATAGCAAACAGATAAGACTTTATGCTAAAGGCCCATGGTAAAGAATCTTGACCTAAGTTACAATACTGAGGATCTGTTAAGGTCTTGTTCTGATAGATGATGTGAGTTTTGCCATAGATAGAAAAGTTTCTTTCTATTTTTATTTCAGTTTCTCTACATAGTTTTAAATAAAAAAGAGAGCTGTATGTTATTGGTGTAGTTTTTATAAGTACTACACCAATATCTGCAAAGTTTTAAGGCAGAAGTAATTATTTAATTAGAGTTGTTTTTAGGCTCTTTTAGTTAATTAACTACAAGCTGGAGAAGGTTTCTTCCACCTAGGTCCTGCTGGATCCTGTTTTTCACAGAATAATATTATAGTCTAGTTAAATATCCTAGCTAGATGACTAGTGATTTTAACAGTCTAGATTGAAAGTGAAAATATCAACACAAATTGACAATGAGGATAATGTGTGAGGGAATTAAGATTCCTATGTTTTAGAACCCACTATCAACAGCAAGCCAATTAACTTCTCTTAGGCTATTTCTCTACTTATAAAGCGGAGGTTAATCATATCATTCTTAATTATCATACAGGAGTAATCCTGGTAGAGGATGTGTGTTAAGAATGGCACAAAAACAAAATCCTCTTTCTGATGGAATTGTTACTTATGAGAGAACTAACAATAAACCTGAGCTTGCCACATTTTACACAATGGAACAGGAAAACTTAGCCAAATATAAAACAAAAACAAAAACAAACAAACAAAAACAAGCAAAACCAAAACAACAACAACAACAACAACAACAAACTGCAAAGCCTTCAAAGGGAAGGGAGACTAGAGGGAACTGGAAAGAGAGACATGTTAAACAAATTTATTATTTGAATTCCTGGATGTAGCCATGCCTGAATCTATCCCTGGAAGTTTCAGTTAAGTCACCTAATAAGTTATTTTTTTTTAAATTAAGCCCTCCCTCACCCTATCTCCCCAAAAGAAAAGAATGGCACAAAGTTCACCAGCTATACAAATACTAGATCTTGCTTTTCTTTTTTTCACTCTTCCAGTTTTAGGATTATCCAACAAGCATGTTGGCATAAAACTACAACACATTTATGTGGCTGCAACATCATTCTACATTTTTTCTTTTATTCTACTTATTTAAAATAAGTGGTATGACAACAATAACATATTATTACAGTTTTCTATGAAAATGCTGTGTGTTGTACATTAAAACACAAATGTGAAACTGAGGAACTTTTAATCAGAGAAAGGCTTTCCTTTTGCATTTTCCTCAAGCTTATCTGGGTTTGAGGAGGGATAGAATGAATTTTAAGCTTAAAAATGTATTGTCCTAGTACAGAGGATGGAGCATAATGTAACCGGCTAAACAATTATAAAGTTGAGTTAAACAACCTTTCCTGGTTAAGAGTCAGAAATATATTTTGATTGATGAATTAATCTATAGACTTACAAAATGCTGAGTAGCAGAGCAACCTATTTTGGCTTGCAAATCTCACTATCTTGCTATCACTAAGCTACAATTTCATCTATTGTGTAAGTGAGATATATAACTGGAATTGTATGTCTTAGATCTGTAGATGGGACTTTATGGTATCTTCATTAATGTGGCAGGCTTTTAGGCATTCCAAATATTCTGTTAACAATGTAGTGGTATGTGGTTCCAGCCACCCCTTGACAACCAAGCCCCAAATCACCAAGTAATGTAATCTATTTACATCCTCCTTAGAAAGAACTAAAAGCATAATGTGCACTATAATCAGACAGTTATTTCACAGAAAAAGGTATGATATAGTCTCGGAGGTACTATCAATCAAGATAAAAATCCTGTGAAGGATGAAGAAAATGAGAGATAAATACTTCCTGGGGGAGAAAATAAAAATATTTGGGCCACCTAATGAATCTCTACAGGAAAAAAAAATACTGTTGTCCTAAAGAAAGATGCTAAAATCTTCTCTGTGGGGTGTGTGCTACAGTCTTTTTTCACTCTATATTAATGTGTCTATGTATACCTTACAACATAGTACAAGACATAAAAGGGGAGGATAATTGATGATTCATGAATATAGGGCAGGAAGTAGTCTGTGGAGCCCCAAGAGAAAGATGTAGAGCACAATGTGGTGGGATTTAGAAAACCCTATAGAGAAATTCTACCTGCTCTCCTTTTAGTTTTTCTTTTCAAATCACATACATGGGAAGTAATCATATCTGATTTAGTTTTTCCAGTCTCCTTACTTGCTCCTACCATCCCTTTCATTGCTATTCTAGCAGATTCTGCACTGACAATTTTAGCCCAAGGGCAATTGTTTCCAATAAATACTAGCATGTCATCTGAAGCTCATTAGAGGAATGTTATTCTAGGTAACAAAGTAAGCAACAAAGACAGAATATAAGGAAGTTTCAAAGGTCTAGGAAGGCTAGATGTTGCTCAAATTCATTTTCAGAGAGTAGATGAGAATACACATATTCATATATACTTCATACTATAAATGTGTATTAAAATTTCTATATTTTATTATTTTTAAAGATTTTATTTATTTCTTTGACACAGACGGAGAGGTCACAAGTAGGCAGGAAGGCAGGCAGAGATAGAGGGGGAAGCAGGCTCCCCGCTGAGTAGAGAGCCCGATGCGGGGCTCAATCCCAGGACCCTGAGATCATGATCTGAGTCGAAGGCAGAGGCTTAACCCACTGAGCCACCCAGGTGCCCCTAAAATTTCTATATTTTAAACATATATATATTAAATTACATTGTAAGACATAAGTGTGTTTTTAGGATAGAAGTGTTAAAATTGTGTCTGTTGCTTTTATTATTTTTTAACACCAGACAAACTAAATTTTATTTTTTTAATTTTTATTTTTATTTAAACATATAATGTAACCCCACCACCCTCTCCCAACCCCCTTTCCCCCCCACCCCCTCAGTTTGTTTTATGATGGTTTGTCTCCTTCCCGATTCCATCTTGTTTCATTTATTCTTTTCCTACCCCCTTAACCCCCACCCCCGTTGCATCTCCACTTCCTTATATCAGGGAGATCATATGATAGTTGTCTTTCTCCGATTGACTTATTTCGCTAAGCATAATACCCTCTAGTTCCATCCATGTCATCGCAAATGGTAAGATTTCATTTCTTTTGATGGCTGTTGCTTTTAGAATCAAATGACACTTTAGTCCCCTTGCTTTTAATTCTTCAGTGGCATATTTACAAAGTGCTGCATGGATAAGATCATGATTTTTATACTTTAGAAGGGTTAGTCTATATTCTATGGATAAGCTTTTACATTTTTCTGAACAAAAATGGCTCAGCAGGGGAAAATTTTTAGTAGGTTTATCTTTTGCATCAAATTTTGGTTTACTTTTAACATGTAGGTTAGATTTAATATTTATTTCTGGTGTGTTAGTAGCAAAAGGAAGGAAAATAATTTAAGATTCCACCATATTTATGAAAAAATATATTCATGTTAAATCATTCTGTGTCATGGTCAAACACATAGGCAAAAAAAGCAAATGTAAAAATTATTCACACAGATTGATATTCCTTTTGCAAAAACAGTTCCTAATTTGTTTGTGTTTTAAATTTTGTTTTATTTTGTTATCCCCAAACAAATACAATGGCAGGACAAGGAGCAATGTGTCACTGTGCCCCTGCAATTTATGATGCTATCTCCCTTGAACTTTCCTTATTATTTTATTTTATTACCAGAAAGTCTGTTTTTGAAGCCTGTTGTGTGTTTTCTAAAATTTAAGAGCTTCATGTCCTGGGCTTGTTTTATCTGTTATTATTTTTTTAAAAGATTTTATTTATTTATTTGTTAGAGAGAGAGAGAGCAAGCACAGGCAGACAGAGAGGCAGGCAGAGGCAGAGGGAGAAGCAGGCTCCCTGCTTAGCAAGGAGCCCGATGTGGGACTCGATTCCAGGACGCTGGGATCATGACCTGAGCTGAAGGCAGCCGCTTAACCAACTGAGCCACCCAGGCGTCCCTTATCTGTTATTATTAAGATGATGATGTCAATTCTCAAAATTTTAAGAACATGCACTGTTAACTGCACCAGTTGCCCCTAACAATGAAATATATGCATATAAGAGTTAACTAAGGTACAAACATGCAAAAGGAGAAGTCTCCCTGTGATCATAAAATGATGTTATTTCTGTTCAGCAGTTCATGTTACTGCTGTTTATGCTAATTAATCAAAGGAACTGTTGCTATAATGTGTAAATAGGGAATCTGAGAAACTGAGAGGGCTTTTAGGTCTCCAAGTGAAGTTAAGTCAATCTGGGTGCTGGCAATCAAATGTAATGAAATCACTTGTCAGTGCTAAGCTTGCAAAAACTGTGAAGTTTGACTAGGGAGTAAAATGATTATAATTAGATTTCCAATAGGATAATAACTAAATGGCAGAACACAGTAAAGAGAAAATACTACTTTGTTAGATAATGGTACTGCTGTTCAGTTTTAGTTTTTATCAGTGCACTTGTAGTTGTGCTAATTTAATTTGCTTTTATCAGCAGAAATGCACTACACAAATGGTGCTTGAATGTCATTTGAAAAAATCATTGATCTGAAGGTGCACTTAATGACACCCAGCATGTTTATTTAAAGTGGAACAGAGATTGGTTGATAAGATGGTTAATGTGCTGTCTTGCAGGCCCTCAACTGAATTATGTGAATCTAGGTGAGACAATATTTGTGTATATGCTCCACCGAATCCTTCACCTACACCAATAGTGGACAGAACCATCAGAGTGAGTATGTATTCATTGTTTGATCACCTTAAAATATTCAGAAGAAGTTGCTATAATAGACTGTTAAAATTAGGGTTACAATAGGCGGTTCATGCATACCTTGTCTGTCAAACAACATTCAAAGCATAAAAGACATGAAATAACTAACGTAAAGAGATTTAGAATACATGTAAGAATTTTAGTACAAAAATTCTTTGTACTAAGAATCCATGTACTAAGAATCCATTGTACTAAGATCCATGTAATCATTAGCATAAAACTGTATATAACTTTATTAGTTTTAAAGATGGCCAAACAATGTTCTTCTAAGTCCTCTTTAAACTCTCTTAAGGAAATATCCCATTGAAACTAATTGAATTTCAAAAGCGAGAGCACTGGGTGATTGATAGATTTCTATCCAGCAGAGCTATTGACAATAGGAAGAGAAAAGATTTCACATGCTGGAATTGTTTGGTGATAAAGATGAATTTTGGAAATGGCACTGAATTAATATGAATGAGTTGACCCTCATAAACAATGCTAACAAATACTCTTCCAAGGTAAAAAATGGGTAATTGAGGAAAATGGAAAGATGAAATCAGTATCAAAATAAGTCACAAAAGATAAAAACTATGACACACAAGAACAAATCTATTAGGAAGAATGAAAAAAATAATGGCCAAAGTTGCATTTTATGTTTTCCAGGCATTACACACTTTCTGACATTGATAAATGCATATAAAAATAATTTCTCAATACTGAACATCTTAAAAAATAATATTGCTGTTTTTTTCAGGTAATTATTTGAATTGGCTGATTTTTGAACTACACTCAAAATAGTTCTGATAATATTTTCATGCACTTATCCCACTGGCTAATGAAACTGTTATTTTTGCTCAAAAAATTAACTTACTTTAGGTATTAAATTGTGATTCTACTGTCACATTAAGACAGAGAAATCACTCTAATTTTCCATAAATTGGTGATGGCAAATTTATCATTTATATTGCTTAAATGCTATGCTAAGAGAGATGAGAATGTGTACATTTCCATTTTCATTACATTTATCAAGATTATTTAACATAACCTAAAAGGCTGACATTCAACAAGTAATTGTTACCACACCATATTTTACTATATATTCACACTACTAATGACAAATATTGGTCAATTTGATCTGTAATTTGAAAAAAAATAATGAGAGTTAAGTCCCTTGCTTTAAAATATATTCTATCTTGGGGCACCTGGGTGGCTCAATGGGTTAAGCCTCTGGCTTCGGCTCAGGTCATGATCTCAGGGTCCTGGGATTGAGCCCCGCATTGGGCTTTCTGCTCAGCAGGGAGCCTGCTCCCCTCCCCCGCCTACTTGTGATCTCTCTCACTGTCAAATAAATAAATAAAATATTCAAAAAATATATTCTATCTTAATCCTTTTAAAGGTGTACTAATTCCCTCATATTTAGCCAGCAAAAAATAGCAGAAATTATTAAAGTATGCTCAATGAAAATAAATATTAAATGTGCCCTACCCCAACCACAAGTTAATATACAAAAGCCATTCTTTGCAGACTTTGTTAAAATAAGAAAATTTAAACTAAATCAAAGACTTTGGATTTATATCATCTAAATAATTCCCATGAATTAGATATCTGTTTTTATTTGCATGGAAATGAAATAACGTTAGGACAGTAAAAATGTTTGTATATATTTCAGAGTTGGGAAAGAAATTACTATTGCAAATTAAAGGCATCATATACATTAAACAAACAGCAATGGATTGAAAGTATAGGATTATAGGATAATAAATATACAACCCACTGATGGTGTGTTTGCTTTAACCTCTCCAGTTCCAAAGCTGACCTTAAAGCCCATCAAAGGAGGGGCACAATCAAACTCAATGTTCCATAAAAGACCGGGTCTATATCTGTGTGTCACAAATTAAGAAGTCATCAAATGCTTCAAGCTCATTCAACCCAATATGTGACAGCAAACTCAACTAGTGGTAGCCCACCACTAGTGGAGTTTTTCCTTATAAATTTAACTGTGGTGACTTGATCAGACAAACAATGAGTCTTGTCCATATTGGGTTTGGGCACATAGATGCAGCTTTTAAACTGAGGGAAGAAAGCCAGCAAGCATAAGAGGGATAAGAAATATCAAAAGCTTCACTGAATGAACAAAACACACTTAGCAAAATTAATGCATTAATTAGATTTACTCAACCACAGCAGAAACAGGCATTATCAGAAGATCCATGAGCTCTGACAATCCTTGTTTTGTAAAAATGATGAGCAAGTCTAAATGAATGAGGGTTTCTAAATTTTCTGAAACTGCCACATAAATGTGGACACACAAAAGAACCTGAATGGATCTTTTAGTCACATCTAGATCTGTTACCTTCATGTAGACCTAGTCATTACACAATGAAAAGACATTGATTAGTTAGTCCTCTAGCAAGTAATATCCATGATTGTCTTGCTTTCTGAAGTTAAGAAATCATTTTCTCATGGAGATGCATTTTCTTTTTTATTAGAGTGAGACATTTTTCCATATTAAACATAAAAATAAAGGTAATCTGCATACAAAGAGTTAGAAAAATGCATTAGATTCAGACAAGAAAAACTCCAGTGGTTAAATTCAATTTCTTCTTTCAGATTGTTTTGCGCTCCAGTGAAATTTTAAATTGACTTGTTTCATCTGTTCTCCTACTACTAAGTATTTTTAAATATTTTAAAGGCTCTAAGCACTTGTGGGCATCCTGAGAATCATGAATTTAAGGTCATGTTCTTATTTCCATATTTAGATGACTTATAAAGTTATCTAAAAAGCATTGAAATTTAGAGTTTGATAAAAAGTGTTGTCTAGAACTCATCAAACATATTGATAGGTTACAATTATTCTACCTGTGGTTTTTACAAACACTAGTGAAATGTCTTAAAGTATATTATTGTACACTTCAGAAAGGTAAATTATATTCACCTTTATGCATTTTTAGAATATGTCTAACATACATTCTTTTAGAAATTGAAATGTACAAGAAATTCCCCACATTGTATATGTGAAATGATTAGTTCCTATGTATATAATCTCAAAAAATACTGAAGACTTCTCCCTCTGCCATAAAGTGAGAAGAATTAAACTTATTTTTTTTATTTATATAGAGAATATCAACATAGGAGCTCATGCCCACCCCATATCAGGCAGTTATAGAGAGGAGTATGCTTTTTACTGTACCTTGCATAGTAGTACTATCATGAGGAGTCCCATTGTTTTCTACTTCAATGTCTGGAATTCCAGTATCTGAAAGAAGTGACACTCAAGATTAAGGTACAATTCTATTTTTTTCTGATTCCATTTAAAGTGAAACTATTAATTTGGTCCTATGGATAACACAAGATTTTGAATAGCATTCTTGTTTTTGGTTTTATATGTCTGTTTTTAATGGTAAGAGGGAGACTTATAAACTATAGCTGAATTCTAAAATTTGGCATATATTTTCAAGTACATAGTAAATACTTCTTTATTTCATTCTCTAGAGATAATTCTCAGGAAAATAATCCTCTCAGACTATCAGGCAATATGACCTGTAGAATAAGAAAAAGATGGATATAATTGCATAAATGGATGGTCTCCATTCTTATGCTATATTTTTCATTGTAAAATTAATGAGAGATGATTATGAGATTATCTCTATGCTAAGCACACTGAACACCAAAACACAAGTTATCATTTGTGGTCTTTATGCAGTACTGGCTATAAGAGCAAAGGGAGACATGAATTGTTTTTGAAAAAAAAAAAAAAAAAACTTGAGAAAAAAAATAAGTTGGGTTTTTCTTTTCAATTTTAAATATGAGATGTGATTATCTAAAAGCTATATATATCCATGAAGCATAGCTTTATATGAGCATCTCTATATATATTCACTTGCTTGGACATCCTTGGGTAATGGGATAACAGATGCCAGTGCATCACCAAATGCCATCAAAGATTAATATAAGAAAATGATTTGAATACAAGGTACCCATCATGCTGTAGAAACAGCTGTTTTTCCCTTATGATAGAAAAACTAGACCGAGATAGAGCTCAATTATGGGTGGATTTTAAATATGCAAAAAATTAAAAAGTCAAACCACTTCAGAATGACAAGCTCAGGGCCTCAAATAATAATAATAATGAGTACACAGAATATAGGCCCCATTGCTACTCAAGAAATGTTATTTTTAAAACCTTTGATAAGCAAGGATTCTGGCTTTCATTGTATAAAATATTAATATATAATTTCCAAGATAGTCATAGTAAAAACGGAATTGAACTTCTGGAAAGAAAGAATATGACTCCTGTTTGTGAAAAATTCTTCACTCATTCTTGGTATAGGTCACTGAAGCACACTTTTAGTTTTATGTGTGTATCATACATGTGTATGGGGTATGTGTACATGTGTGTATAAAATTCTTCAGCTTATACTTGTTATACACACATATTAGTTAATATACATATGTATATTTAACATATCAGTTAAAAATACAAGCTGTCAATGTGCTGTGAAAGAAGAATCTGAATATTCTATGAGATGAAATGATGTTGTGGGGTTTCATAATTGAAAATGTAATAAGAAAAAACTGGAATTAAGAGATTTCATGACAGAAGCATCTCTTCCCACAGAATCTCCAGGAAAGTACTTAAAACATATTTTTTTTTCATCCAGGCCCTCCTTAAACCCTCAACACTGATGCAATCTACATTAAAGAAACCAGCATTCTATAACTCATTAAAAGAGAGAACAACAGGGAGGAGGCAAGATGGCGGAGAAGTAGCAGGCTGAGATGACATCAGGCACCAGGAGATCAGCTAGATAGCCTATCAAACCATTCCGAACACCTACGATTCCAACAGGAGATCCAAGAGAAGAAAAACAACAATTCTAGAAACAGAAAATCGACCACTTTCTAAAAGGTAGGACCAGCAGAGAAGTGAATCCAACAGGAAGGGAAGATAGACCCTGGGGGGAGGAGCCGGCTCCCGGCAAGCGGCGGAACAACGGAGCACAAAATCAGGACTTTTAGAAGTCTGCTCCATGGAGGGACATCATTCCAGAGGCTAAACTGGGGTGAAGACCTCACGGGGACAGCGTGGACTCAGGTCCCACAGGGTCACAGAAGAATCGGAGGTGTCTGAGTGTCACAGAGCTCACAGGTATTAGAGTGGGGAAGCCAGCTGTGGAGACAGAGCCGAGGAGTGGGCTCTCAACTTGGGGTTTCCTAGAGCTGTGGTCTGAGACACGGGCTGGTGCTCTCTGCGAGGGGTCCCCACAAGATCCGGGGAGACTCCAACCTGGGAGAGCTCAAGGATCTACGGGGTTCGGAGACTCCAAGTGGGACTCTGTCAGAGACAGAGACGCTTGGTCACAAGATGGGTGACCTCAGAGCACAGCCAGAGGCCAGTGAGACGGGACTGATTACGCACGATTTTCTCCAAGTGCAGCCGGAGGCTGGGGAGACAGGAGTGAATAAGCACTTTTCTCTGAAGGCGCACTGAAGACTGGGGCCCCTAGCTCTCAGCTCCTCTGAGCCGGAGATTGGGAGGCCACCATTTTCATTCCCGCCCTCTGGAACTCCACGGAAAGTGTTCAGGGAAAAAAAGCTCCCAAAAGCGAATCTGAGAGGATTACTTAGCCCAGCCCCTGGTAAGGGCGGTGCAATTCCGCCTGGGGCAGAGACACTTGAGAATCACTACAACAGGTCCCTCCCCCAGAAGATCAACAAGAAATCCAGCCAAGACCAAGTTCACTTAACAGGGAGAACAGCAGATTCTTATCTGGACAAAATGACAAGGCAGAAAAACTCACCCCCCAAAAAAACAGGAGGCAGTACCGAAGGCTAGGGATCTAATCAATAAAGACATTGGTAATATGTCAGATCTGGAATTCAGGACGATGATTCTCAAGGTTCTAGCCAGGCTCGAAAAAGGCATGGAAGGTATAAGAGAAACCCTGTCCGGAGAAATAAAAGCCCTTTCTGGAGAACTAAAAGAACTAAAATCTAATCAAGTTGAAATTTAAAAAGCTATTAATGAGGTGCAATCAAAAATGGAGGCTCTTACTGCTAGGATAAATGAGGCAGAAGACAGAATTAGTGATATGGAAGACCAAATGACAGAGAATAAAGAAGCTGAGCAAAAGAGAGACAAACAACTACTGGAACACCAGGGGAGAATTTGAGAGATAAGTGATGCCATAAGATGAAATAACATTAGAATAATTGGGATTCCAGAAGAAGAAGAAAGAGAAAGAGGAGCAGAAGGTATACTGGAGAGGATTATTGTAGAGAATTTCCCTAATATACCAAGGGGAAAAAACATCAAAATCCAGGAGGTGCAGAGAACACCCCTCAAAATCAATAGGAATCAGTCCACACCCCGCCATCTAATAGTAAAATTTACAAGTCTTAGTGACAAAGAGAAAATCCTGAAAGCAGCCCTGGACAAGAAGTCGGTAACATACAATGGTAAAAATATTAGATTGTCAGAAGACTTATCCACAGAGACCTGGCAGGCCAGAAAGAACTGGCATGATATATTCAGAGCACTAAACGAGAAAAACATGCAGCCAAGAATAGTTTATCCAGCTAGGTTATC
>ML096471.1:0-24273 GCA_003697995.1 Taxidea taxus jeffersonii | reverse complement strand
GGGGTTAAGGTGGTAGGAAAAGAAAAAATGAAACAAGATGGGATCGGGAGGGAGACAAACCAAAAGAGACTCTTAATGTCATAAAACAAACTGAGGGGGGTGGAGGGGAGAGGGGTTCGGAGAGGGTGGTGGGATTACATTATATGTTTAAATTAAATAAAAAAGCTTAAAAAATTAAAAAGAGAGTACAACAATCATCAGCATATTTTAATATGAATGGATATAAAATACTCACATTTTAGGTGCAAGGAGGTTATCAGTATTACTGCTTCTACTGTAAAAGTCAGCGGGGCTTCCTGTTATTCCTAGGCTATTTGTATTTTCTCAGAATCGGGATTATTTTGACACATTTAATTAATAACTAAAACACTTGGCCTCATATTGATTTTCTTTAATTATTCTTGAACAAAGCCTGCCCCTCCCGCTCTTCCCTCTTATCTTCTTTCCTTCCTCCTTCCCTTCATTCCTTTCTCCCTTTCTTTCTTCTCTCCCTTCCTTCCACCCTCTCACCCTCTTTCTAGATCTTCCTCCCTTCCTTTCTCCCTTCCTTTCTCTTCTTCTTCCCCTCCCTCACTTCCTTCCTTTCTTCCATCCATCCTTCCTTCCTTCCTTTCTTCTCTCTCTTTTTAAAAGATTTTATTTATTTATTTGACAGAGATCACAAATAGGCAGAGAGGCAGGTGGGGGAGTCGGGGGAAGCAGGCTTCCTGCTGAGCAGAGATCCCGATGTGGGGCTGGATCCCAAGACCCTGGGATCATGACCTGAGCTGAAGTCAGAGGTTTTAACCCACTGAGCCACCCAGGTGCCCCCTCCCTCTTTAAAATTGGTTGTTTGTCTTTGTATACCTTGAGTATGAAAGTCCAAATCAGACGTTACCTTTCAATATCTTCAGGCCACTGTCACTATTAGTGGCTTGCTTAAGTGCTTGTTCCACTTGTTCCCGGCGCTTTGATTCAAATTCCAGGGCTTCCTGCAGTTTTCTCTTGGCTTTTTTCTCCTTCTTTAAACGCTTTTGCATGGTAGCTAAAACATGAAAAGGTAAATAGTTGGCAAAAATTTGGTCAATAAAATAGGTTTGCCAGTTTTTTGTGGATTATAAATCATAGATACAGATACAGAGAAAGACACAAACAATATCATTAGCTTCTTTTGGTTCCAATTCTCATTAGATTCAACAGTGTTCAGTCATACAATTTACTCTTTTTTTGTTTTCACTTTTGCGGTGCATATGTTTTTTTAGATAAAATTATTGGGCACCTGCAATATATTGATTCATAGCAGGGTTTTAAGCATACCAATCTTTAGTCTTTCTGAATCAGTTTTTAAAAATTGAGATATTTTCATTGTGACAATAGAAAAACATTCAAGAACCATGTAAAATTAAATTCTTTATGACATTTAAAAGATGTTGGAAGTGTTTGTATGTAATTAAAATATTTTATTGAACTAATTATGATGGTAATTTAAGTTTCACTTGTATTTATTTCAGAGTTAAAGGTCTTTTACATAAATGACCTTCAGCTACTTCAAAAGAATAATTTATGTTTATGTGAGACAAAAATTCAGAGGTAATAACAAAATTGGAAAACTTGAAACAAAGAAACTGAGAATATATGGTTTCTGGGTTTTTTTAGATATTTATTTATTTTAAGAAGGGTAAGGGACAGAGGGAGAAAAACTTCAAGCAGACTCCCCACTGAGTGTGGAGCCCCAATGCAGGATCTATCTCACAACCCACAATATCATGACCTGAGCCAAAACCAGGAATCTAGTGCTTAACTGACTGAGCCATCCAGGCACCCCTGGGTTTTGTTATTATTGGTGAAAAGTATTAAATCAGGTTCAACATAAAAATATTTTAGTATTTTAATTATACTTAATTATCACCATTCATATAAAGCATTTAACAATTATTTAAATCAGAAATCTAGATTATTCAAATTATTGTATAACTTAATGTTCTTGATAATCCAACATTTTGCTTCTAGTAAAATTATTGGCTCAAAAATATCCTGTATGTTGATTCCCTTTAAATTTATGACTACATATATTACAAAGAATGTCATGGTGAGGAAAGAAGCAAAAAAATGTGCACCTTTAACTCAAAAGACTGACCTACAGCCTGCATCGTTCTGATAAGGATCACTTATGTGCATACATGCTAATTGCTACATTCTTAAAGTGTCTCATGACTGCCTATAAATCTCGCTGATAGTTAATATGAATTGAATGAAAAGGGCCAGAGAAATATTGTGAAACCATTTTATGAGTAGATATTTGAAAAAGACATTTATGATGTAATACTCCCTGCATATCCCCTCCCCTTTGAGCATTAAGCATACTTTACCAGCTTCATGGAGTAAAAAAGTACAACTCTTTCTGCCCATGGGTCCTGTCTCTGTGCTACTTAAATAAACTTATTTAGTTGTATTGTAAAACATCTTAAGAATTCTCTTTTGAACATTGTGCTCAACAATTCCACAGCATCAGCATATTACATTTTAAATTACATAAATAAAAATAATAACTACCATTTTTTAAGGACTTACTATGTACCTAGCACTTTTTCTGGGACTATATCTCATTACTTTTTTAGCTAGAAAAATAACAAGAATTCTAAATATATGTGCATATATAACTATGTTTTTATAGAGTATTTACATATATATGATTATATTCTTTCTATATACTTGGACAGTTGTTACTTTTGAGCATAAGATCAATTTCCCCCCTCTTTCAATCATATGACTTCAGATAAAGAGTTCACCCTTTGTAAAAAAAAAGTTGGTTATACTGGATATGAAATATTTAGGGAACTAGAAAGGAATTTAAGTGACTATCCAGTTCAACTATTATAATAGATGAGGGTACTGAGGTTCATAGAGATGAAGCACATAATTTTTTTCTTAATCAGTGAGGATAACGGATTAACAGTTTCTTATAATTATGTTAGTCATTAAATGTAAGATGTTCAAGGTAGTGCTTAGCACATAGCAGATAGTTGATAAGCATTAGCCAGTAGTACTAGTACTAGTAGTAGTACTAGTAGTAGTGACAGTAATGATAGTAGTAATGATAATGTGACATGGTAGTAACAGTGGTATTTTTATTATATCATAATATGCTACATTTATTAAATACAAATATTTCAGAATAAGTTTGATAATAGATATAATATTACATCTACCATGTCAATGCCTTTTTTATTTTTATATTTCTTAAATATTTTATTTATTTACTTGAGAGTGCAAGTGAGAGAGCATGAGTGGAAAGGGGGTAAAGCATGAACAGGTGTGGGGAGAGCATGAGGAGTGTTGTGGAGAGCATGGGAGGGAGGAGAGCTTGAGCCATGAGCCCATGAGCAGGGGATAGGAGGGGAGATCATGAGCAGTGAGGAGGGATAGAGAGAGAGGGAGAAAGAGGGAGAAGCAGGCTCCCCACTGAGTAGGGAACCCAACTCTGGGCTCAATCTCAGGACCCCAGGATCACAACCTGAGCCAATGGCAGATGCTCAACCAACTGGTAGGTGCCCCTATCATTTCTATGTCTTTTAAAATACAATAGATGTGATAGCAGTTAAAAGACCTGAAGAGTCTATGAGAAGTTAATAAACAGAAATTGATATGAGTATAATCCTAAAAGTTAGAAGCCAATTTTAGTCTATGTAGTAGATATGCATAAGTCAATCTAAGGCTGTTATTATATTTAACATATGATTATTAGATTCTTTAGTATAAAATTATCCTACTAAAATATGTGTCTTTATGACTGCTAATCATAATAATATTTTGCATACCAAATACAAGAAATAAATGAATTTTTCTAAATTTCAAAAAGACAAATTAGCTTTTGCTTAATAGTATTTAATGAGTTTAGCAAGATATTGAGAGGTTTAATTCTTTTGGTTTTAACATTTTATTTATTTATTTGTCTGTTTATTTATGTAAACTCTACAACCAATGTAGAGCTTGAACTTACAACCTTGAGATCAGGAGTCACATGCTCTACCAACTGAGCCAACAAAGTGCCTCCATTTTTTAAAGATTTTATTTTTAAAACAGGTTTAATTCTTTTTAAATGCAGTGACTAAATTTATAGTTTGAACCAGACTAATAATGATTCCTAGACTTTAAGGAAAATATACAGTAAGTTTTTAGTTACTTGCTAAAACTTTTGGAATATAATATAGTATTTTGGAATAATGTAAAGTTAGTGGATTTCACTCAACTGGAATTACTCTTCCTTTCTTAAGGAGGCATTGTCTACCTTGTGGATTTTCTCTCCCTTCCTTTGCCTCTCCTTCCCACACTTCAACTATTTTATTGAATTTTTACTTTGTGACTCTTCCACAGAAGAGTAAGTAGAGAAGAGAAGAAGTTGAAATTCACAATCATCACTTTGCTCCTGTTTAGTATTTTAAGGTAAATGTAAAGAAAAGGCAGAAATTATTGGCTGAAGTGAAGTTTTAGAAATTATCTCTGGTTTTGATGTGAACTAGTCTCTTTATTCATATCTATACATAATATAATGTCCACCCATGGTTGGAAAGTTAGTTCTATTTGTGAACATTAATTCCCCATTCTTTCTTTTGTCTCCATCCTATTTATGCTATCCTAGTTCAGTCCTCATGACCACTGCCAGGATCAAACTATTTTTACTCAAAAGGAGAAAACTCTTTTTACATAATTTCCTTGTTTTTAGTCTTACTTCAAGCCCTCTCTAATCTATCCCCAATACCAAAGTGGTCTAATTGAAATCAGACCAGATCTTACCCCCTGCTTACCTTTGACTACATCCCATCACCTGTAAGACAAAATCCAAGCTAATTTTCCACATTGTTAAAAATGTCCTTCACAGGGGCACCTGGGTGGCTCAGTGGGTTCAACCTCTGCCTTCAGCTCAGGTCGTGATCTCAGGTCCTGGGATTGAGCCCCATTCAGGCTCTCTGCTCGGTGGGGAGCCTGCTTCCCTTCTCTCTCTCTCTCTCTCTCTCTCTCTCTCTCTGCCTCTCTGCCTACTTGTGATCTGTCAAATAAATAAATAAAATATTTTTTAAAAGTGTCCTTCACAATTTAGCTTCTACCCTCATCTTTCTCCATCATCTCCCACAATTCACTTCATAAAATTCAGAGCCACAGTAATAACAAACTGTTTACAGTTGCCAATGTATGCTGTTTCTTGCTTTCATGCCTATGCTCACTGATACCTCTGTCTAGAATGTCCAAATCACTCAGATACTCTCATGCCCTTTCTTAGCCTACTGATCTTCAAGACTCAGGTTCAAGTATCAGCATCAAGAAGCGTACCTCAACCATTCATTCACTTCCCCACCAAGCCAAACTAACTACCTCTTCTCTATATAACCATATATACTGTACATCATTTCTCTTGCCACTTTGTCTTGAAATTAACTGGTTGGTTGTGCTTGCCTTCTAAAATATAAATCTCTCAAGGACAGGGACTGAGTTTTATTTATATTAAATCCACAGAATCCAGCACTATTCTTGGCAAAGATTAAGCATTTTATCTGTAGAAATTATTAGATTATCTACATCCTGGGGTATTTTATGAAATTTTGAGAAAACCAAGAATACTCATATTTTGAAAATCAGCAACTGGCCTGAAGTCCAGATCTACTTCATTATCTTTTATAATAAAGAGAAATGGTATAAATATCTTGCCATGTGGATTATACGCAGTATTTGATTCTTAGCTTGTCATTTTTTCAGTAGTTCCAAACTAAATCTGAGGACATTTCTACTACTCTTGAAAATGTCTACAACAAAATGTTTATTCTGTAATTGAACTTGTCAAACTCACTTCTGCTTTGAAGCTCAACTGCAAGTTGTCTTTCAAGGTTTTCTCTAATTTCTCTCTCTCTATAGAGCTCCATTTGCAGTTCCTTTTTTTCTTGTTGAATCTGCTTCTCCTGGATGTGAGCATTATCCAAAGCCACTTTCAGTAGACCCTGTCAAAGTGAAGCAAATGATATGCAGTTCATCTTATCTGTTTTAGTTTCTCAAATATGAAAAAAATTATGTAGATGCCAGTGTCTTGTATTACATTTATTTTGTTTATAGAAATATTGTTGACCTGAATGTTGGTCAACAGAGTCTCCACGGAGGACAGACTATCAGCAAAAATGAGTGGTCCAGGGAATCCAGGAGACAATGCCTGCCCAGGAGTCAGTTGGATCTTGTCCAAGGGTGACTTTAACATTGGGATTTGAAATGGTAATTCTTCTGGAAAAAAACAAAATTAATATCAGAATGTTCACAAATTAACAGGTCAAAATTTTCACTGTGTTTACTTTTACCTCTAAAAGTATCTATAAATATTTTATTTCTAAAACTAGATGATGGAAAACTCTTAATTGGAAGTCATACCTATTTCCCAGTTGCCTTTGGTTTTTCAAAATAAATGTCAGGAAATAATCAGTGAAAATGAAACAACATATACTGGTAATGATGTGTGAGACTTAGAAAAACACATGTATGATATGTTTATGAATACCTATAAATTAAATAATCTGATCACCTCCTTGTAAAGCATACACTACTTTTTTTTCCTTTTCAAATTTATCTGTCATCTATCTATCATCTATCATCTCCATTCTTTAATAGCTTTATTGAAGTATAATTCATACATAGTAAAATTCACCTATTTTAAGTGTATATTTCAATGATTTTTATTAAATATACAGAGTTGTGCAAATGTCATCAAAAATCTATCTTAGAACATCTTGATCATCCCCAAAATACCCCTTATGCCCATTTATAGTTAATCTCCTTCCACACCCCCAGCACTTGGCAATAACTAATCTAACTTCTGCCTTTTCTGGATATTTTACACACATAGATACAATACGTGGTCTTTTATGTCTGGCTTCTTTTACTTATCATAATGTTTTTGACATTCATCCATGTAGTAGCATGTATCAGTGGTGTCTTCCTTTTTTTGCTGAAAGTATTCTATTACATGGAAATATTGCTTTTTGTTTAATTATTCACTAGCTGACAAGCATTTGGATTATTTCCAGTGTTACCTTTTATTTTGAAGAATACTACTTATGAAAAAAAATTAGCTGTGATGTAAAAACACAAGTTGTATCTTTTCTCCCCTTTTATTTTTATGTTATCTTTTCCCACATTCTCATTACTTTAACAAGATTCTCTTTTAGCTTCAGATAAAGAGACACCAATAAAGTTATCATTTAATAAGATGTTTTGAACAGATATACTTGATTACAAAAAGAATCTTCTCTTATACTGAGAAGCTAACTACTTGACAATGTATTTGAATTCTTTTTTAAATTATTTTTTATTTATGTTTTTATCCCCAGGGGTACAGGTCTGTGAATCGCCAGGTTTACACATTTCACAGCATTCACCATAGCACATACCCTCCCCAATGTCCATAACCCCGCCACCCTCTCTCGACTCCCTCCCCCCAGCAACCCTCAGTTTCTTTTGTGAGATTAATAGTCTCTTATGGTTTGTCTCCCTCCCAATCCAATCCTCTTTCACTTATTCTTTTCCTACCCCCAAACCCCCATGTTGCATCTCCACTTCCTCATATCAGGGAGATCATATGATTGTTGTCTTTCTCTGATTGATTTATTTTGCTAAGCATAATACCCTCTAGTCCCATCCATGTCATCACAAATGGCAAGATTTCATTTCTTTTGATGGCTGCATAGTATTCCATTGTATATATATATATATATATATACACCACATCTTCTTTATCCATTCATCTGTTGATGGACATCTAGGTTCTTTCTATAGTTTGGCTATTGTGCACATTGCTGCTATAAACAATCGCGTGCACGTGCTCCTTCGGATCACTACGTTTGTATCTTTAGAGTAAATACCCAGTAGTGCAATTGCTGGGTCATAGGGTAGTTCTATTTTCAACTTTTTGAGGAACCTCCATGCTGTTTTCCAGAGTGGTTGCACCAGCTTGCATTCTCACCAACAGTATAGGAGGGTTCCCCTTTCTCCGCATCCTCGCCAGCATCTGTCATTTCCAGACTTGTTAATTTTAGCCATTCTGACTGGTGTGAGGTGGTATCTCATTGTGGTTTTGATTTGTATTTCCCTGATGCCGAGTGATTTGGAGCATTTTTTCATGTGTCTGTTGGCCATCTGGATGTCTTCTTTGCAGAAATGTCTGTTCATGTCCTCTGCCCATTTCTTGATTGGATTATTTGTTCTTTGGGTGTTGAGTTTGCTGAGCTCTCTATAGATTTTTGTTATAGCCCTTTATCTGATATGTCGTTTGCAAATATCTTCTCCCATTCTGTCAGTTGTCTTTTGGTTTTGTTAACTGTTTCCTTTGCTGTGCAAAAGCTTTTGATCTTGATGAAGTCCCAATAGTTCATTTTTGCCCTTCCTTCCTTTGTCTTTGGTGATGTTCCTAGGAAGAATTTGCTGCAGCTGAGGTCGAAGAGGTTGCTGCCTGTGTTCTCCTCAAGGATTTTGATGGATTCCTTTCTCACATTGAGGTTCTTCATCTATTTTGAGTCTATTTCCTGTGTGGTGTAAGGAAATGGTCCAATTTCATTTTTCTGCATGTGGCTGTCCAATTTTCCCAACACCATTTGTTGAAGAGGCTCTCTTTTTTCCATTGGACATTCTTTCCTGCTTTGTCAAAGATTGGTTGACCATAGAGTTGAGGGTCTATTTCTGGGCTCTCTATTCTGTTCCATTGATCTATGTGTCTGTTTTTGTGCCAGTACCATACTGTCTTGATGATGACAGCTTTGTAATAGAGCTTGAAGTCTGGAATTGTGATGCCACCAACTTTGGCTTTCTTTTTCAATATTCCTTTGGCTATTCGAGGTCTTTTCTGGTTCCATATAAATTTTAGGATTATTTGTTCCATTTCTTTGAAGGAAATGGATGGGATTTTGATAGGGATTGCATTATATGTGTAGATTGCTTTAGGTAGCATAGACATTTTCACAATATTTGTTCTTCCAATCCAGGAGCATGAAACATTTTTTCAATTTCTTTGTGTCTCCCTCAGTTTCTTTCATAAGTACTCTATAATTTTCTGAGAATATATTCTTTGCCTCTTTGGTTAGGTTTATTCCTAGGTATCTTATGGTTTTGGGTGCAATTGTAAATGGGATTGAACATCTTTTATATGAGATGTACAAATCATCAGACAGCAAATTTTCCCCTGCAATTAGAAATTGGGGCTTTTTTGACAAGGGTAAAAACAAACTGGTACAAAGAAGTAATTTTCGAAAGTACCCAAATAAATCATGGAATTCTTTTTTTAATTCATCTATTTATTTGAGAAAGAAAGTGAGAATGGAGGGAAGGGGCACGGGGAGAGGGAGAGAGAGAATCTCAAGCATATGTTCCACCTAGCACAGAGCCAGACAGACAGAGTTCTCGACCTTGCAACCTCAAGATCATGACCCGTGCTGAAGTCAAGAGTTGGATGCTTAACCAACTGAGCTACCCAGGCACCGCCAAACCCTGGCATTTTTTGATTATTTAAATGCAGTTTGCCAACACATAACACATCATTAGTTTCAGATGTAGTGTTCAACAAATCATTGGTTGTGTATTACACCGAGTGTTCACCACATCATGTGCCCTCCTGTGTGCCCATCACCCAGTTACCCCATCCCTCCACCCACCTCCCCTTCAGCAACCCTCAATTTCTTTCCCGTAGTTAAGATTATCTTATGGTTTCTATCAATTTTTTATTTCTTCCCATTCCATTTTCCCTCCCTTGCCTTTTGGTAGTCTGCACTGTTTCTTATATTCCACATATGAGTGAAAACCATAAGATAATTGCCTTTCTCCTATTGACTTATTTCACTTAGCATAATGCCCTCCATGTCCATGCTGATGTAAATGGTAAGTATTCATCTTTTCTGATGGTGGAATAATATTCTCTTTTAGATATGGACCACATCTTCTTTATCCATTCATCTGTTGAAGGACATCTTGGCTCCTTCCACAGTTTAGCTATTGTGGACATTGATGCTATGCATGTTGGGATGAATGTGCCCCTTCATTTTACTACAACTTTCAGACCCTGGTATTCTTAAATGCCTTCAACAACAGTACAGGATGGCATCAATCATAACACCTCAAACAAAATTACTCTACTTACTATAGTCTCTTCATTTTGGTATCTGGGCAAAAGCAAAGTATGAAAATATGAATCTCCCTGGTCCAAAAAAATTTCAGTGACCCCATATACAATGAGAGTCATTCAAGGGGAAAAAAAAACACAACTAGGCTTGAATCTGGACCTAACTAATTTTCACAAAAATTTAGCTATTGGTTCTGGTTCCAGGAGGGATAGGAATATGGATTTATCATATAGTTAGAACTAGTTTTTCAATTGCAAGCAGCCTATACATGTAATTATGCAGAATCTTGAACCACACAGATTTTTCATAGTCATCATGGTTTGCTCCATAGCAAATGGTATGCACCATTTACTGTATGGGAAGCTGTGGCATAGAATTGTGGGAAACTTCTGTGAGATTTTTAATGGGACAGCATCATCTCTGAATAAAATGCTTTTTCTTTTTGCTTTTTTAAAATTTTTTACCAATTTTCTAAAATCTATATGGATAAAAAATGCTAAACAAGTATTTTATAGAATTAACAGTTTCATATTATCTGTATCCAAAATATTATAAAAAGCATTTGTTAATTGGTCTTAAATAATTCAATAACATATATAAATTAACCTGTTAATTTTCTTTTAGCACAAGAAGCTATAGTTAACATATTCTCAAGAATTGTTTTTTCATAAAACTTAAAAAATAATATTTTGATTATAAATGCATGATGGATGTGTTTTGCACAAGTCCCTTGTAAAATTAAGTCTAAACTCTTCCTCCCTCCCTTCCTCCTTCCCTTCCATCCTTCTTTCTTTCCTTCCTTCCTTCCCTGCCTCCTTCTCTTCTTCCCTCCTTACTTCCTTCTTTCTTTGCCAGTGATAGTTTTGGAAGAGGTGAAGTATTCCAAAGAGACTGAACACATTCAAAATTCTGTGATCTATTTCAACTACAAGGTCTGAACATTTGAAATATGTCATTTAAAATCTAAATTCTAAAATGTTTTAAGCATTATCTCTAATGCTTCTAAAGTATATTTTTTAACACCTAACCAAGGAATATTATGTCTTATTTCTATAGCTTGAAGTCTGTATTCAGTAAGTATTTTGTTTTCTGCACATGACAAGTGGATAGAATAACTTTATAATGATTTGTTGATAATGATTGGGAAAGTTTTACATCTTTGTATTAATGTTTATAAATCTTATAGTATGAATTTATGTAGCCTGGAAGAGCTATTCTTACAAAATGAACTGCTATAAAATTAGAACATTGACATCCGGCTGACTCGGAGATAATATAATGTTTCCCCTGAATAAACATTTTGTATCAGGGGCAGAGTTTTTAAAATTAATGGATTCTTCATTATGTATCACTCTATACACAAGTAACTGCAGTGGTAAGAATCTGAGGGGTATTCTACAAACAAGATATACAAAAAGGAAAGCAATATATTCATTATTCATAAAACAAAATTAAAACTACATTTAAATTCCCAGAAATCTTTTATTTGGAGATGAAATAAATGCTATTGAATTGGCTGTAAGGAAGATTGCTATTGACTATGAAGACAGGTTGCATGGTCTATGGTTTGTAATGTTGCTGTACAGTAGATTGAAATTTCAAAAATAACATTACTCTTCTTTAAAGAGATGGACACAGTTGAATTAGGTGTTGCTCGCCGCAGTGAGGATCAAATGCAAAAAGAACCGTATTTCATCGGATCTAGTCAGCACCAGGAAAATAAATAGAAATATAAGAGGTATGCAGGCAATGATTCATTTTGATAATCTAGCCCAAGAGAGACACACAGAGATAGCACACAGATCTAAGCTTCTACTGTAAGACAAATAGGACACAGAAGGTGGGAATTGGGATGACAGTGCAGCAGAGGTCACATCGATTTTCAGCAGCAGTTTTCACACAGATGAGATAACCCTGGACTCTATTTGGCCCATTGTTCATATCCTACCTGTCTCACAAGCAATAAATTTCCTACACCTAGAAAAGGGCAGTAAAGAAGAAGGATTCTACTTATGACTTCTTATGATTAAGTTTCCATGCTAACCAAACATGCTTTTTCAGTCCAAGCTCACATTGCATGTTAAGGTCCATAATAGCCAAAATCTAGTCGAAGTGTATTATGTTTTGGTGTAAACAAGTGAAAGGTGTCAAACCATTTGTCATTTTTTTCTGATTTTAAATCACATGCTACCAAAAATGTGTAATAAATGCATTAGAATATTTCAATCTTGTAATAGTTCTTCATATCTGAATGACATTGACATTCTGCTTAGAGTTTAAAGACATTCATTGTTATGTGGGAACTTATTCGGGAGGCTTGAGAAATCCTACTCGGCAATGAAATTAAATATGGACAAGTACTAGAATCACAGACTCAGTTAAACAAGAGCATCTCTTTGTAAGCCAGGGGGAAAGCCAGGGCTTTGACTGAGCACTTTGATTTAAAAGGCTAGTGTTCAAAATGTGTATATTAAAATCTTTATCAACACATATGATGAATGGTATAAACTAAAAAATAAAGATAAGACAACTGTTATGTAGCTGAGGACATGAGTAACCTCTTCATTTATTGAAGCACAGTAGAAACTGCTTTTATTGAGCCTGTTTATATTTTGTAATACCACTTGGGAATCCATTTGCAGAACAAGTTCTTATTTTTAATTTCTTCCTGAAGGCCCAGATGAATAGATGTAAAAGTTGACAAGAAATTTATTTGTATAAAAAAAGATAAACATATGGTAAATGCTCAGAATGAAAAAGTCCTCCTAAAAATTAAAATCAGGACTTCTAGAGATTTACTGTATTAATGTAATGCTTATTGTTCCACACTGTTATGGAATTTAGTGTTTCCTCTTTCCTCTGGGTTTGAGGATTATAATACATGATTAGAAAGTGAACACCACTGACTCACTCAGCATTGGGAAAATGCAGCCACCTGTCATCATGTCATCAGTTTTTAGTCTTTAATAAATAAATTGTATTTCTCTATTTGATTTCAGTGTTTTCCCCTAAATACAGCTGCTCAAGAGACTTTTTTTTCTTGGCGCCATCAGTATTACATTCAGCACAAGCAAGACACCTGCTTCCATCTTCCAAACTGAGGAACAATAACAACAACAACAACAAAATGGCCAACTGCTGTGTAATGATGTGACTTGCATGAATATAAGGAAGTGTTCATGGTCTTAGTTGAACTATGATTCAAATATTGCCCTTACCAAATGTTGAAAAGAAGAAATTGATCCCCAAATTGTTACATTTCTTTAGGGAGATGAAAAAATAAATAGTGCTGACAAATGAAAGCTGAAAACTGGTAACAAAAGGATGAAGGTTCACCAACCTGAGAAGGTGAGATACAATACTTCTAAAACTAGTATGGCACTGTTTTACTTTGGATCCTTAGATTACCAATTTGGCATAACAAGTTCCTTTATAAGTTATGAATTAGAAAAAAAGTCATCTTTCAGAGAAAATATTATGATGATAACAAATATTATATCCAGTGAAGGGTTAGAAGTATGATACTCAGTACTTGTTGTTAAGGAGCTGACACATCTTGAAGAAAAGTCAACAAGATATAGAAGTGAACAATTAAGAGTGTGAAATCATGTGACAAATGTTGTTAAGTGCCTCTCAAAAGAGAGATCACTGCATCTGGAGTAAGCATTTAAACTAATCCATTTACTCTAGCTGAAAAGTGTTCCCACTGTCATTAAAAAAAAACCCATGTATTTTCCCCAAGATATCAGGTATAGCAACAAGGTTCCTTGCTCATACTAGTATTGAAAAACCTGGGTTAAACAATGATAAACAGTTTTAATTAAAACAAGGTGTAGCAGATAAATTATAAGGAATTTAAGTGAAATTTGAATTTCAGATAAACATCAAAAGACTTTTCAGTGTAAGTATGTCCAAAATACTCCATAGGACATAGTTACACTAAAAACATAATTTGTTGTTGGGGACCCTGGGTGGCCCAGGCAATTTTGGCTCAGATCATGATCTCAGGGTTGTGAGGTGGAACCCCATGTCAGGTCCTTCATTCAGCTGGAAATCTGCTTCAGATTCTCTTTCTCCCTCTCCATTTGCCTCTACACCCCCATGCATGCACATGCTCTCTCTCTCTCAAATAAATAAATAAATATTTAGAATTATAACAATAATTTGTTGTTTATCTGATCCAAGTATCACTCAGCATGTTGTTTTCTTTTTTATTTGTTAAATCTATTAAAGCAGAACAACTCAGAGGCTTTAAAAAGCTAGTGCTAAATATAAGCATATGTTACATATTAAGGCAACAGAGAGCATAGTGATGAAGAATAAAAGATCCCAAAGCTTGACTGTTTAGGTTTGAAACTCTGCTTTTGATTTGCTAGCTCCTGAGAGAGTTACTTAATTTTTCTATGCCTCAATTTCCTCATCTTACAGATAATAATAATAATAATATATTATATATATTACATATATATATACATATATTACAGATAATAATAATACCTATCTCATAAGGTTGTTTTAAAGATTAGTGAGCTACTACTAGTAAAGTTTGTACAATAATGCCTGACCCAAAGGAAATGTAAAATAATTGTTAAACAAATTAAATGGCAATTGAAAATTCCCAGGAATGGAAGAGGAGACTATAATAAAATACATATGGCAAGATTCTTTTTTACATAGTAATGGGATAAAGGCCTGGCTTCACCCTAAATGAAGCCAATGTTACTTTTTCAGTTATCAAAGGTCTGAGGAGACTTCTTAAGTCAAAGTCTGTGTTTCTTAACCGGGGTTAATCTTGCAGTCCAAAGGACATATTGCAATGACCGAAAACATTTTTGAGTGTCAAAATTGAGGGGATGAGAGTGTGTGCTACTGGCTTCTTTCTGCACTGAACTTCTACTAGAAAGTTTAATAAGCTTAATAAGATAATACGTTTATCAGTGATTTAGAATTAACACAATACTTGGCAAGGTATGTTTTATAGTTATGCATTGAATTTCAGATCCCCAACTTCAGTTCTTTGCTCAAATGGCAGCTTATTATTGAAAATCTATATTGAACATCCTATTTAATATTGCAACCTGCACTCTTATTTTCACTCCCTTATAACATGTTTTCTTTTTCCCTAGAAAAATTTTCACCAATAATATATAATGTAATTCATATATTTACTGTTTTTGTTATGTATTTTATCTCACTACAATATACTCTTTGTGAAAGTGGGAACTTTCTGTTTTTAAAAAAATTCCCACTGATGTCCTCTCAGTATCTACAATTATAACTATCCTGGTTCTACAACACGTGTGATGACTTTGGATATGCAGACTGGTAACCTTAAAACTTGAGGTAAGATTTACCTCAATTACATATTCATGTATACTTTTATCTTTTTGAATAGAAAGAAATAATGGAATCAATCTGATTGATATATTTATAAGTATATATATTTAAAATATATTTATATATTTATAAGTATATGGTCAGAGAAAGGAAGAAAGGGGTGGAGGGAAAGAGTTTCTGGTTAAGCCTCAGCCATTTTAGTAAAATCAATGATTACTCTATAGATAATGGGACAAACTGCAATTATGCAATTAAAAAAAATAGTTGATACAGTTGTCATAACATGCCTACTTTATATTTATTGAACTTGTCTACACATCTTTTGAGCAAAAAAGAGTAAAATATAAATCTTTCTGGCTCACACACATACTTTCCCGTCACCTTTGAGATGATGTATTACTGCATCAAAGATAAAGCAAACTACTGATTTTTTTTAAAGTAGATCTATATTTACTTGAGCCTAGAAATTTAGAAGGAAAAAAAGGGGACTAAGATCCAGAATGGAAAGAAATATTATACATAGACCAAAGTTTGCTCTAAAAACTACAAGACAGACACAAATTTCTAATATAAAGAACCAAACAGTGTCTGAGGCATGTCCAAGTCCCTTCTCCAGAAAACCACCCTGGCTACTTCTGTGAAAATGGCTACACAGATAACGTTAACTGAATGGGGAGTAATAATGTAATGGTCTTCTTCAGAAACTGACAAACAAGAGGCAAGAATGGGCACAGAGGTAAAGTAGGAAGGAAGCTGCTGTTTTAAGATGTATTCAGGAAAGATTGTGGGGAGGGCGCACGTTTCCATCATTTAACTGACTCTTCCAGGTGATAGGGTTTTATTATGCTGACTTTGAAATGGCCACAGGGTTTCAATAGAACCCTGATTTTACCCTTACGAGGGCTTCCCTTATCCGGCTGACTGCAAAGACTGCAAAGCAGATTTCTCATTTTGTTGCCCTGCCAGGAAATGTACAAGCCTCTTCACCAACTAGAGAATAAACCTCTCTTCTTAATCTGGCACAAATAAGGAAGAGAAAATTTTTTCTGACCTGGAAATTCAAGCGCTAAATTTAAAATCACTGTTGTTGTTGTTGTTTTACTGCTTTGGGTTAGTTAACATATCTGACTAGAAAGGTTCGGTGGAAGGTACAACGGAATACGATACTAATATCGAGCGCTTTAAGAGCCATAGTTTGTGAACCTTATCATCTGTCAGAATGTCCTGAAGGTGTTGTTTTTTTTTTTTCTTTCTTTTTCTTTCTTTTTTTTTTTTTTTAAAGTATCCAACTCCCAAAGTTTCTGATTCAGTAGATCTAGGGTAGGGCCTGGCTACTGGAAATTCTAAGTGCCCAATTGATAGTTGATGTTGCTGGTTTGGGGACCACAGTTTGAGAAACCACTGGACTATAGAGAAAGGTCAAATTTTGCTACATTTAAAGATGATTAATATTGTCTCCTATCAAAATATTTTTTAAACTGGTCTGTACAATTTTAAGAAATCATTTCAAAATGATAACTAAATTTTGAGTATATACTTTCACAGCTTTGAGAATTGCATGAAATTAAAGACATAGTAACTCTTCTATAGATTCTATAGATTTAGAGATTCTAAAAATCAATTTACATTGCACTGAAAAGAAGTGCATAATGGAACCTATTTGTAAACATAGAATCAGGAAACAAATTAGTAAAAAACTGTGAGTCTATGCAGATGAAAGCAAAATTCTTTTCCAAGAATGTATTTAACATAAGCAATTATTTCATAAGGAAAACCACAGTTCTATGCATTAATCCTTAGATACTATTCCCTGTATTCAAGAAAGGTAGAAAGTAGGTATTCTGGCAGGATTAAGATTAAAAAATAGGGACGCCTGGGTGGCTCAGTTGGTTAAGCGGCTGCCTTCGGCTCAGGTCATGATCCCAGCGTCCTGGGATCGAGTCCCACATCGGGCTCCTTGCTTGGCAGGGAGCCTGCTTCTCCCTCTGCCTCTGCCTGCCACTCTGTCTGCCTGTGCTTGCTCTCTCTCTCCCTCTCTCTCTGACAAATAAATAAATAGAATCTTTAAAAAAAAAGATTAAAAAATAAAGATGATTTTAGATACTAGCCCTTTATCTGATATGTCATTTGCAAATATCTTTTCCCACTCTGTCAGTTGTCTTTTGGTTTTGTTGACTGTTTCCTTTGAGATGCAACGGGGGTGGGAGTTAAGGTGGTAGGAAAAGTAAAAATGAAAGAAGATGGGATCGGGAGGGAGAAAAACCAAAAGAGACTCTTAATGTCATAAAACAAACTGAGGGGGGTGGGGGGAAGAGGGGTTGGGTGAGGGTGGTGGGGTTACATCATATGTTTAAATAAAGCTTAAATAAAGTAAAAAAAAAAAGATTAAAAAATAATAATAATAAAGATGATTCCAAATGAGAATGAAACTTGCATGGAAGTCTTGGCAAGAATAGTCTATAGAGCAGTTTATAATCTGTCACCTCCTATAAACTCTTCAATAAGAAATGAATAGATATACAGGTTTGATATTTATATATAGATATCCTCACTAATAACTGAAATTATACCTATTTTTAATCTGTGCATAGTCATTTTTTTATTTTACCACCATACAAATGATAGAAAATTAAGAACATTCTTTTATCATTAGTTCTCTCTTTCTTCTGTCCCACAGACACACAAAACTGCACATGCATACATGAATGCCTACACACACACACTGGTGAGATTATATTCTGATTTCTTTGTTTTAGCTAAGAAATAAGAAACTGAAGCACCCAAGGTACCATATTCTTGTGATAAAAATTATGAAGTGTTTTCCTAATAGATGAGCAATCATAATAGCAACACTGTTATAAACCCAGCCAGTTCAAGATGACACCAATCATTTAATTCAATTATTTTACAAAGCTGAATTTTTAAATATATGTTAATTATTAAGGTAAAACACTGCAATTTTCACATTTTTTCTTATGTAATGGAGGCATTAAGACATCAAAACAATTGTTTTTCCTCTGAAAATCTCTCGTTTTATCAAAGAAGTTGGCATCTATCAGTAATGCTCCAGTCAACAACCTTCACCAAATGCACAATCCTACTTTGAGATGCTGTCTGTTGCCATGAGAACATACATTACCCAGTGAACAAGCTCTTTTTTGTTAAAATGATAATATTTTATACGATACAGCTAAGGGGGTGGAAGGGATAAATATAATCAATAGAACATGTTAATGTGCCATTTTGTTTCATGTTTTAACATTGTTCTTCCTCAGGTTTGTTTCAAGTTAATTTGGAGGGCTTGTTTCAATTTTACTCTCTTCTTTTTCAATATTCATATCTAACTTTTTAAAAAAATTAAAAAAAAAATGACTTTTTATTTTTGGAATTTTGTTTTATTTAGCAGTATGTCATGGAAATACTTTTGTTCTAAAGATGCATTCATGGTACACAGTAATCTTTAGTGACTTCACTGTATTCTATCCTATGATGTAACCTATAAATTCTTAATCCACTTGTCTTAATCTCTGAACATTCAAAATACATTTTGGGTACCCTTTATGACATTTTCTACTTATTATTATGTATTATCATGTACTTGGCTTTGCCTTTATTTCCCTAGTCTGCTGTGAGCTCCTATAGGGTAAGAACTGTGTTTCACTAATGATGTGCTGTATGTTGGGTAATTGAATTTACATAAAAAAAAACTGTGTTTCAATTTCTCATTGGTCTCCAATAATTGCTACCAAATCCACAGAACTGGTTTGGTAAAAATAGATATTATTTTGCTTAACTATTTCAAGCCAGAACAAAGAATATCAACCAAACTAGTTATAATGTTGTTTCAAATTACTGTGTTTCTTGATACAATAACTTAATGACAATTTTTGAAGATTTTATTTATTTATTTGAAAGATGGAGATCACAAGTAGGCAGAGAGGCAGACAGAGAGAGAGAGAGAGGAGGAGGAGGAAACAAGCTCCCTGCTGAGCAGAGAGCCCGGTGCGGGGCTCGATCCCAGGACCCCAGGATCAGGACCTGAGCCGAAGGCAAAAGGCAGAGGCTTTAACCCACTGAGCCACCCAGGTGCCCCCTTAATGATATTTTAAAGATTTTTAAAAAGATTTTATTTATTCATTTGAGAGGGAGAGAGACAGAGAGAGCACACAAGCAAGGGGAGAGGCAGGGGTAAAGGGAGAAGCAGGCTCCCAGCTGAGCCATCCTGGTGTCTGATGTGGGGCTCAATCCCAGGACTTGGAGATCATGACCTGAGCAGAAAGTAGATGCCTAACCATCTAAGCCACCCAGGTGCCCATGACTTAATGACTTTTATCAGAAACATTTAGTGAGTACCGGTGTGCATGGTATTGTGCTGTAAGTTAAAATAAGTTCAAAGACTTGCAAATTGAAGAGTGTGGTAGTGATCTCTTCTAATAACTACATTAGACAATCATAAGTTGCCTGTATGACAAAGGGAAATAATTCCAAAGTATCTCAATCAACTAAATAGTCTTCATAAATGTATCATTCAGTGTAACTTCAGTGGTTATTCAAGGGTCAATCACCAAATATCCCCACTTTCTTGTTTTAAATCTTTTCCCCTAAAATGTATGAATCTTCTATTCTACTCATAATGCAATGAATATGACTGGATCTCTCTGTATCTTGGGAGGTTACATCTGTAAATTTTCGTGTCCCTATTTTAGAATAGGAAAAACCACCTCAGAGTCTTTGTGGGAGGTTTAAATGAGAAAACTAAAGTGGAAGGACCTAGTATTGTACTTAGCATATTGTAGATCCTCAGTAAAAATTGGCTGGATCTGAAGCTATGCTAACCTTCTAGATATAGAATGTTTAAGAAAAAAACAACTGCATTGAGTATACAGTAGTGATCCCAAGATTGGCCCATGAAATTTCTTTTTCTTTAATTTCTTCTAGTAAATTGACTAAATGACTTAGTTAATGTAGAAATCATTCATTAAGGTTTTATAGTATTTTTTGTCTTTCTAATAATCAGACAAAAACAAACATGAAATTCTGTAACTAAAATCTCTCATATTAGTTCCAAGGTAGTTGGAAGATTTCAGGCTCACATTATTCGAGTCACATTTTTTTCCTTAAATTTAATTTAGGTGACATTTTTACCCACATGGAGAAATGCAAATTTAAGGAGAGTATGCCTTCTATTGGAAAAAAAAAACAAACAAACAGGAAAAATGTATCTTAAGTTTTCCTGGCAAATTCAGCCTTACTTTATTAATGTTGAAATTCCTTTACCCATTATTTGTTACAAATATTTAAGGATGTATATTTAATGGCAGGTGTTGAAGCAAAAACACTGCAGATGTTTTTCTCTTTTGCTAATAACTCTAGTATATGAGGATTTTACTTTCATCTTCTATCATAAGGGCTTTAGTTTGAATGAAGAATATCAAATGTTTACTGAATATAAAATTTAGAATTATTATAAGATTATGTCTATGCTGACTGTGGGTCTGTGCAGACAAAATAGAATTTGATGTTTTATTAGCTTGCAAGCAGTTATATATTTATATATTTCAAAGCTTGAACTATAAAGGGAAAGATTATTTGGGTAATCCAAATGACTCTAAAACTACAAACTGATCAGAACTGCACAGGTAATTTTTCAGCTCTCAAATTACAGTGACAATTTAGGTCACTCTGATTTTCTCTTTTCTTCCCCTATCTGATACTATCCTTATACATACTCATAGTCAATTATTTTTTTTTTATTTTTTTATTTTTTTTAAGATTTTATTTATTTATTTGATAGACAGAGATCACAAATAGGCAGAGAGAGAGAGGAGGAAGCATGCTGTCCGCAGAGCAGAGAGCCCGATGTGGGGCTCGATCCCACGACCCTGGGATCATGACCCGAGCAGAAGGCAGCGGCTTTAACCCACTGAGCCACCCAGGCGCCCCACTCATAGTCAATTATATTTCTTTCTTTAGAGGGAAAATATTTTTTAAAATTTACTTTGCATGAAGCCCAACAAAATTCAACAATTAATATAAATGCAGTTATCTAACATTTTCTATTTGTATGAATGTTTAAATATTGTGAACTCAGCCGGAGGAAACTTGTAATTTGAAGAAAAGGAAATAAATGGAAATAAAGGAAATTAAGAACTAATATCTAATGTCTTATAATACTGATATATATTGTAAACAGATTTGAATAAATCAAACTTCCTGTCCCAGATTCTAATTTAATGAAATTGTTCTCTTTTAATGATTCAGTTATTTGGATAATGGATTTAAGGATCAATATTATAACTTTGATTCCAGTGAAGTTGTATTCAATTTAGTACCATATGTTATTCATTTCTACATTTGACTTGTACTTGTCTTCATGTTCACTTTGGATGACTTTAAGGAACATGCCTCCACCCCCTGAACAGCTGTATCTATCCAGTTTCCTTAGAGATTGTAATTTTCCTAATCTGAATTGATCACTAGGGAAAATCACGTGTCCACTGTCACCTAACCATTATTCAGTTCCTATTTGGCATTTTTCCAGTGTGAAAATACCGTATTTTTTATACAACATTGAATTTACCTCCTGTTCTTGGTTACTGACAATGGATTCCATCTTACCTTCAATTAAAATGCCTGTGTTAACAGAGAGTGAAGTGTGCCATAGTTAGCTTATGATACCCAAGTAGATTCTGTATCAAAGACTCTTGAGATAATTTACTAATAACCTAAGAAACCACCTAACTTTGCCTAACACTGTCTGATGTTTTAAGAAAAACTATCAGAGTGTAAAAGCAATGAAATAATGATATTTGAATTTGAAGAATAGTGTATACTGTTTTATAGCCTCAGCCACAACATCCCAGAGGATACTTTCTTGTCTGGATTCTTCTAATACATCTTCTCTTCCCCCATTTGCTTAAAATGTGGGCTCCATGATTAGCAAAATTCTATTAAGCACATTTCACAGTTCTTTGAACTTTGTCAGTTATTCCAGTCATTTAAAATGTATAGAAGCTGTATTTTCAGGTCCCAGATAATTATTTTTAATTTATTTTCCAAAAGGATAAAACATATTATAAAAGACAATTTTGCTATTATGTTTTTTCCTGCTTAAACTTCAGATATTTTATATTCCCTACCACCCACTGAAGCCAAAAGGTATAGACTCAACAGTAGTATTTTCACAGATGTAAAATACTCCTAATAAAATAGAGATAATAAAATGGGATCAAATTACTCAGGTCCACTTTAATAAAAGAGTAGCATTTAAACTGTATCACTCTTGTGATATTGGCATTCCCATTTATATGTTGTGCATACGTTTCAAAGCTATATACCCTGTTCAAATAGCATGGTGTCTTTTTGCAATACTGCTTGTATCCAAGCAGATACAAGGTTTGTAGAAAATGCATCTAGGGAACCATAGAACTGGTGGAAAACATATTTCTCCACAGAATTTTAGTACCATGAAAAATTCCATCACAGGGAAAAATGTTTTGCTATCAACATCTTAGAAGCCTTATAAAAGCAATGGCTTCCCACAGCACTTGTTTAAAAAATTTAAGAGCTAGAATAGAGTAGATTTTACATACTAAACTCAAATTCTTTCAATTTCCTTGATTTTTCACAGGGTTTGCTCTTGAAATTTAGAAAGATTTTAAGTTCAGCACAATCTGTATGCAAGTATGATAATTAATAATCTGACCACAAATTTGTGATATTACAGTGTTTACCAAAATGAAACCAGAAAATGCATTTTTCCCTTCAACATAGGCTTTACTATTATGCACAAGATATTGTTTGATGACTGTAACTTAGCAAAGAAAAATGACATTATACATACTTAACATGCTGTATATGTTTGGGTAAGCTCCAAATAAGCCAGAGTATGGACAAATGCCCTATATTTTCCTCATGGTAGAGTAGATTAGAATTTAAATTAGAAGCAAAGACAGTAAAGTCCTAAATTTAGGATTTCCGCACTTGAAATCTAGGGATATTTGATTTTGTTTTTATGTCTTTAATTTTTTAGAAAATATTAGGAATTAATTTAAAATGAAGTCCCTCACTGTTGTATAGTGCCTACTACTTAGTCCTCATGAATTTCATTTCCATATTTTTGAATGAGAAGTGTGTGCGTGTGTATGTGTGTGTGTGTCTGTTTTCTCTCCTACAATTAAAGATAAAGGGTACTCTCCACCTCCTTGTTTTATACAAAGTTTATTCTCTTATATGCATTTCAATAACCAATTTTATTAACTAGAACCTTTCCTCAAAATTTACTAGTGGTTCCCAATTGTTCTTCCAAATGAATACAGACATAATCATAAAATATAATACCTCAACCAATTACTTTTTTATCTATCTTTTTTTCAATTATGTTATGTCAGGCAAAATATTGAAACATCCTAAACATCTTGTAAACAATCATACTTCCCTTTGTCTTGAAGGGAGAAAGAAAAAGTCTTGAAGAAAGAAAAAATATAGTACCATTTTTGGTACTATACTATTTTGTATACTATACTATATTGTAGTATACTATATATAGTAGAGATGCAAAATAGTATACTATACTATTACAAAATAGTATACTATACTATTTTGGCACTATAGTACCTTTTTTTTTTCTTTGAAAGGGAAAAATTAACTAGAGTCTACTCCAATCTGTGTTTTACCAATTACTTTACACTTAGCTCCTGTATTCACTTTCTTCCTTCCATTGGACACTTCCACCAGGATATTTTATCAAGACATGAAACTAATCAGAAAGCAAACCCTCACTTTATTAAGATTACTTATCATCCATATCAACCAA
>RCUC01088188.1:0-81245 GCA_003697995.1 Taxidea taxus jeffersonii | reverse complement strand
TTGGGACCTGGGGCTAGGCAAAGACTTTAGGCTTGACCCCAGAAGTACAATTCATAAAAAGAAAAATTGATAAATTGGGCCTTGTCAAAATTCAAACCTTCTACTTTGTGAAAGACCCCTTTTATTCACACACACACACACACACACACACACACACACACACACACCATCAGCATTCACAGCAGCTTTGTTTAGAAAAGCCCCAAACCGGAAACAACCAAGATGTCCTTCATCCGGTAAATGCTTAAACAAACCCATGGAATACTACTCAGCAATGAAAAGGAATGAACGGGCAAAAACCTGGAGTAATCTCCAGGGAATTATGCTGAGTTGGGGGGCAGGGAGCCTATTCCGAAAGACTGTGTACTCTATGATTCCATTTGTATCACATTCTGGAAGTGACACAATTCTAGAGATGGACAACAGGCACATGGCTGCCGGGGGTTAGAGATGAGGGGAGGGAAGGAGGCAAGTGTGGTTCTAAGAAGGCAACACGAGGACTCCCTGCGACAATGGAACAGTTCTGTGCCTTGACTGGGGCTTGCTACGTGAACCTCCACATGGGACAAAACTACACAAAACTAGGCACTCACGCCCCATTAGTTCATACAAAACTGAAGAAATTTGCATGAGCTCTGTGGGCTGTCTCTGTGTCTGCTGACTAGTTCTGATACTGGACTACAGTTATATGAGATGCCCACATTGGCAGAGGTGGGGTGAAGGTTGCCCAAGACCTCCCTGCAACTTCCTGTGAATTACTTCAAAATGGAGATTTCGAAACAAACAAAAAAACCCTAGAAGAGACCTTGAGAGATTCTAAACAAAACCTTGTAGTGTTGGATCAAAAGAGTTCAGGGACCTCCACCATGCCAGTTTAAAAACAACAAATATGACCTGTATCCCCGAAACAACACTTTATATGTTAAATTTAAAAAATTAAAAAATTTAGGGTGCCTGGGTGGCTCAGTTGGTTAAGCAACTGCCTTCGGCTCAGGTCATGGTCCCAGAGTCCTGGGATCGAGTCCCACATCGGGATCCCTCTGACCTCCCCTCTCATGCTCTCTCTCTCTCACTCTGTCTCTCTCTCTTTCTCAAAATAAATAAATAAAAGTCTTTAAAAAATAAAGAAAAAATAACAAAATAAAAAATTTTAGGGGCGCCTGGGTGGCTCAGTGGGTTAAAGCCTCTGCCTTTGGCTCAGGTCATGATCCCAGTGTCCGGGGATCAAGCCCCATATCGGGCTCTCTGCTCAGAAGGAAGCCTGCTTCCTCCTCTCTCTCTCTCTCTGCCTGCCTCTCTGCCTACTTGTGATCTTTATCTGTCAAATAAATAAACAAAATCTTTTTAAAAATTAAAAAAAACAAGAACAACTTATAAGATTTGCCAGCATTCATACCTGAAAAATCAATGAGAAGATCAGAGCTATTATGATCTGACATTAATAAGGGGGATAGTCAAGATGACAATGAGTCCAACATTCTTATTTTACAGATGGGAAAAATGAGGCTAGGAGACCGGAAGCTACTTGTCCAGGGCCATGTAGCAAAGGAGAATGGTGGAAATAAAATCCCTTTCGGTCCCTCAGTTTCAGTGAGGACGATAAGGGGCTCGCTGGGGGTAACAGGCCAAGTGCCTTCATCTCTGTGAACTTCTCTTCCTGAAGCTCTGTAAAATGGCTGGTTATGAGTTCAGGTACCTAACCCAGTGCCTGGCACATAATTAGTACCCTATAAACTGTAGCTGCCTTACCCCCTTTTTTGAGAGAGGGGTCAGCATGCCTTCCAAGCCAGGAGAGACTGAGACAAAGGCTGCAGTCACAGCAAGGAGTCACTCGCGCCTTCCTTCCAGCCTTCCCTGAATTCTAGACCTCTAGTAGAGATTGATCCTGGTACTATACTGGGGGTGAGGGCTGAGGGTCACCATGGAGATGACTGGGCAAGGGGGATAAGACTTTTCATTTCTATGGCGACAGCCTGAGAAGCAGGATGTGATTTGGAAGAAAGGTTGGGGAGCATGGAGTTCTTTCCACGGAGATGGGGAGGGGACTTTGTGAGGTTCACTCAGGGGCAGAGGTAGGGGAATTGGAGAAAGGAAGCCTCTCATCTCCATGGCGACAGATGGGGGAGGAGTGGAGTCACCTAGGGAACCAGGGAAGTGAAGCTTTCTCTGATGCTAGAGGGCTACTAGCAGTTCACTTAGACCTACTGAAGTGTTTTGGGGGTTCTTCTTAGTACCACCTAAATTCATCCCTCACATCACCCATGGGCTTCCAGACTCTCAGAAAGGCTGGACAACTCTCTCTACTATAGTCCTTCTCTGAGCCACCATAGAACTCAGTTAAGACACTGCCTATCTTAGTTCTTGGGAAATAAGTGTTAAACAAGTGGGCATGCAGTAGCCCCTGATTGCTTTTGGTGATCCACGAGTGCAGGGGTCTTGTTGTCTTGTTCCTTCCAGTACCTTAGAACAGTGGCTTGGATAGAGCTGGTGCTCAGTAAATACCCAGTGAATGGACGAATCACCTACCTGTGGTTGCTTTTGACTGTAAGTTCCAGTCATGTCCAAATGGTACCATTTAAAACTCAGTTTTGGTATCATCTCCTTAGAGAGTCCTCCTACAAACCCCCTGGCTAAGCTTCCTTCCTGGGTGTTTTCATCATACCCTCTGAGGGTCACTTGTAACAGCACTTACCACATTACACTGAAGTCGTTTGTTCTCTCTCTCTCCTTCACCTTAGCTGTTAGAGCCTCAGGAGCAAAGACTATGCATGTTTCTATCCCGGCGGCTAGCACCGTGGCTGGCACATCAGAGGTCCTCAAAAAATATTTCACTGAATCAGTTGTCTCCCTATTGTTTATCCAGACCTACACTCTTGAGGCTCACTATGATACCTTCTCCGTAACGTGGACCAGACTACTGATCCAATCTTACTTCCTTTTACTTTGAACACAGACTTTTCCCATGTTCGTGTCCTCTTTTGTTCTTCACCCGGTCTGTAACATCCCCGCTCTTCTGCAGTGGTTAAGAGCCGGAGCTCAGGAATCAGATCTAAATTCTGTGAGTTGGGTTCAAATCCTAGTATAAGCAAACATTATCAGGCCAGTTACTTTAGCTTCTCTGAGCTACAGTTTCCTCTTCTGTCAAACAAAGTTATAACAACATCTGTGTCTTCTGGAAGTTGCGAAGATTAGCTGAGAAAATGCCCATAAAGCACTTTGTGTGGTCACGTGGCAGAAGTGAGCAGAAGTGAGCCCTCAGAGAAGGTGAGGCATTATTATTATGGAACACGGTTCTTCTAACATTGAGTGCTTCCCCCCCCAAAAAAAAAACAGGTGTGAAGTGCTATAGTGAGGTAAACAAAGACAAGAAAAACACTCTCCCTGGTCTCAAGGAGCTCTCAGTCTAGTGAGAGACAGCTGTGGGTAGAGAAAACCATCGCCCCATACTGTCTATCATAGGGAGATGAACAAAGTGCTGTAAGAGGTAAGAGGAGGGTGACTCACCAACAGGCAAAAGATCAGGAAATGCTTCCTGAAAGAAGGGATCCTTGAGCTAAGTTCGTGAGCAATGAATAGAAATTTGCCAAGCAGGGCGCCTGGGTGGCTCAATGGGTTAAAGCCTCTGCCTTTGGCTCAGGTCATGATCCCAGGGTCCTGGGATTGAGCCCCACATCGGACTCTCTGCCTGGGATCGAGCCCCACATCGGACTCTCTGCTCAGCGGGGACCCTGCTTCCTCCTCTCTCTCTGCCTGCCTCTCTGCCTACTTGTGATCTCTCTCTCTCTCTCTCTCTCTCTCTGTCAAATAAATAAATAAAATCTTAAAAAAAAAAAAAAGAAATTTGCCAAGCAGACAAGGGAGAGAGGGATGTTCCAGGCGGGAGGCACAGCCCACATCCATGCATGAAGGTTAGCTTAGGGTCCATGGAGGAGGACTGGAAAGGATGTCAGCATCAGATCAGAAAGGATCTTGTATGTCAGGTAGAGTCTGACCTTGAACGTGATGTGGTTTTGAGTAGCATTGGAGTCTAGAGCCAATGGCCAAGACAGGATTCTTGAGCCGTCTTTGGTGAAAAAAGGTTATTTTATTAAAGCATAAGGTCAGGACCCCTGGGCAGAAAGCTCCATTACAGGTGTGAGGGGCGACCGGATTATATGCTTGAGAGTTGGAGGAGGTAAGGAAAAAGGAAGGTTTCCAAAATGACTTTCTATCTCAAGTATTTGTCATTGGTCATAAAGCAATGTGATTTTGTTTACACTCCCTTCTGCTCTGTTTCCCACATCACTCACGGAGGGGAGGGTGATGTCAGGGCTCTAGCAAATCCAGTTATGGGTCTCTGAAGGTAAGGCTATTGGTAAGAATGCTTTTTCCTTGTATATCACTAAGACAACAAATTGATGGAGACTCATATCCTGCCGGACTGTGATCTTTATCAGTTTAACCATTTGTTTTTCCTTTCCCTTACTTTTAGGGCAGCCAGAAGTGCCCAAGGGATGTCATACATATCCCACCCAGAAGGGGGGGCAGTTTATGGGATGTCAACTTGTGCTTTGCCCTCAGCTTGCCTTTTGCTCCCTCAACAAAGGGAATGTCCCCCTTAGGGCCAAAGTTATTCCCTCCATTCTTACTGAATCATGATTTACAGGTCTCTTCCTTTGAACTGGGGCCCCTTAAGGGCTCAAACCCTGTTTCTTCTCCTTTGAATTCACAGTAGGATACAAGGAATGTGGGAAGATTGAAGGAAGGGGGCTTCTTCAAGGTCACACAGCTACTCAGTAGCAGAGGCAGGGCTCAAATCCCAGTCTACAGAGAATTTTTATGTACTGAACCATATTCCTAGCTTTTCGATCTGGAAATAGGAATTGAGATCTTTCACTTAACGCAATCTTCATTGTATTGGAGTTTCTCCTTTCACGGCTTAATAAGCTTCATACCACTAGGTAGAAAATTCATATCTCAAAAATACTCAGAGGGGCACCTGACTGGCTCAGTTGGTAGAGGTCGTGAGTTCGAGCCCGATGTTGGGCATAGAGATGACATTAAAAGAAAAAAAATATGTGGGGCGTCTGTGTGGCTCGGTTGTTAAGAGTCTGCCTTCAGCTCAGGTCCTGATCCCAGGGTCCTGGGGTCAAGCGCAGCATGGGGTTCCCTGCTCGGCGGGAAGCCTGCTTCTCCCTCTCCCACTCCCCCTGCTTGTGTTCCCTCTCTCACTGTGTTTCTCTCTGTCAAATAAATAAATAAAATCTTTTTTAAAATAATAAAATAAATTTTAAAAAAAATACACGGTGAAGATAGTTTGATTGCTAAGGATAAAGTAATGATTCCACAAATAATTTTTGCAAGTTACACCAACTTGGCTTTACCCTCTACACAAGTCAATCTCATTTTATGTTGTTGCTGGCATTTCTGGTACAAATGTCTGTAGAGTATTACTTGCTCAGGACAAAACAGCAACCGATCCGCTGAAGCAGACTAAAGAAGGTATAAGCTGGCAAGTACATCAGTTCAGACAAGCAGGAAAAGCTCTCTTTAATGTTTCTCTCATGAATCACAAAATCGGTTTTTCAAGATAACAAATCTGTGTTAAGATCCAGACATGACAAATGAACATCCATCATGTCTATCAGGGAGTCACATCAGAGAATACTTGTTAAGTCGTCTCATTTCTCCAGTCACAGATAGATTACTTAAAATGCTTTCTACGATTCGACTGGACTCCAGTTTTTCCGATTCCCAACTCACCCTATATACTGTTGCTTAGTTAAGTGTCTTAGCTGTGTGACCTTGGGCAAGTTACCTAACTTCTCACTGTCTCGGTTTCTTCATCTGCTGGGGGGGAGCGTGTTAGATTAGTGTTCTTTCTACTGTGTTATTTAGAGCCCCTCCTGTACCTCAGAGGTATGTTGGTGCCACTGAGCAGATTGGGGGAAAGGTGGGCCACAGGCTGAGTTGGAAGGCTTCTGTGCATCCACTTCAAAACACAGCAGCTGTTTTAGAAATTCTGGGCCTGGGGCACCTGGGTGGCTCAGTCATCGGGTGTCTACCTTCCGCTCAGGTCATGATCCCAGGGTCGTGGGATCAAGCTCCACATGAGGCTCCCTGCTCAGCCGGGAGTCTGCTTCTTCCTCTCCCACTTCCCCTGCTTATGTTCCCTCTCTCGCTGTCTCTTTTTGTCAAATAAATAAATGAAATGTTTAAAATAATAATGAAAAGAAATTATGGGCCTGTCTCAAATCTGGTTTGGAAAACGAGTTCTGCTGTCACAGAAAGTTTAAGTACCATTATGTTTACATGACTTTCAAGGGCCCTCCTTCTGGCTCCCTTAAACTAGGGTTTTTTATTTTTTTTAAAGATTTTTATTATTTATTTATTTGACAGATAGATCACAAGTAGGCAGAGAGGCAGGCAGAGGGGGGGGGGGGAAGCAGGCTCCCTGCTGAGCAGAGAGCCCAATGTGGGACTCGATCCCAGGACCCTGAGATCATGACCTGAGCCGAAGGCAGCGGCTTAACCCACTGAGCCACCCAGGTGCCCAAACTAGGGTTTTTTAATGTGATAAAATGTTTACACACAGAAATACAGGAAGCAACTCATTATTACTTTTTTCTTAACCACTTTTTAAGCTGCTGTCATCTCAAAACAGGATGTGATACAATACCTAACATGACAATTGCAATATGTACTCTGAAGGCAGTTGGCAACTCCCATAAAGACTGTCATTTTGAAAGCCTTAGGAAAAGGGCATACAAAGTTTAGGAACAAATTCAAATTCTGCATATGTGGCTTTTTTTTTTCTCTTAGGCAACAGCAAATACATAGAAAATGATTATCTTTAGTCTCACAAATTTTTTAAAGATTTTCTCTATTAGAGAGAGAGAAGGAGCAAGGGGAGGAGGGACAGAAGCAGACTCCCCGCGGAGCAGGGAGCCAGACATGGGGCTCGATCCTAGGACTCAAGGATCAGGACCCAAGCCTAAATCAGAGGCTTAACCCACTGAGCCACCCAGGCGCCCTTAGTCTCATAATTACTGAGTTTTCAAGTCTCCCCCACAACTACTTCTTTGTATTCCTGGCTGAGGCTGACCCTGAAAGTTCAGTTTACTAGAATAATTAGAGGTGCCAGACAAATCAAATAGGTAATTCATCAGAGTCACCTTTCTTCCTCAGCTTCTAAAGCTGGGGGCTTGCCAGGAGATGTTTATTACAATTACCCAGGAAGCTTTGCCAACCTACACTTGGGCCCTACTCTCCTCTCCCTCCAGCAAAGGACTGTTTTAGCTTGGGGCTTCACTGTGTCCCATTTAAAATGTCCTCTCCATCTTTTTAAATCCTACTCAGTCTAAGATTGGTGGATTAAAACAACTGAACTTAGAAGCCACTGGCTTTGTTACAACTAGCTGAGCAAGTTACTTAAGCTTCCTGGTCTCAGTTTTTTCCTCTGCTTTTTGAGGTTCCCTTCTAGCTTTGAAATTTTGACTGCATATCATGTCTAAGCAGCTTTCTGAAGTACCCTTCACATGGAATGACTTATTGCTTAGTTTTCCGATAGCCTATGCAAGACAACAGATCCCTTGTTTCTATACTATCTTATATTGCCCTCTAGTTGTTCTTACGTGAATTTTTTTCCTTCTCAAATATACTTAGTTTAAAATATATTTAGTTTAAAAGCTGATTTTTCCAGGTTAGACAGTGTGCGTTCTGCTCTACCTAACTTCCCCCAAGACAACTTGGGGTGTATCTGAAGTTAATCAGTGTATATTTCTGTTGATTCGTTCAAGGCAATGGCACCCCTTCTGTCGAGGTCTTGGGATTATATTTTTATATCAGCGCTGTCCGGTAGAAATCTAATGTGAACCCGATATGTAACTTTAAGTTTCCTAGTGCACACGTGAAAAAAAAAAAAGCGAAAAGACATAAGCGAAATCAATCTTAATATCTTTACCCCAACATATGCAAAATATTACCGCTTTAAAACATTGGTGTAAAAATTGAGATAGTTTATATTCTTTTTTCGTCCTGTGTTCGAAATTGGGTCTGTATTTCACATCTACAGCCCATCTCACCTCAAAATGGCTAGAGGCTACCCTACTGACCAGCGCAAGTCCTGTACGTCTGGGCTGCTTCCCAACCGATCATTTATTTTTCCATTTTTAGGACACCGAGCACTAGATAAGACCCAGGCACTGAGTGAGGGGGGGCGGTGTAAAAATTAATCAGACCCATTCAGGTAAGGGAGATATCTTGGTATCTCCCTAGCTGTGATACACTGTCTTAGGTGCTCTGCCAGACAGCCCCCAAAAGTGAAAGTTTTCCGTGGCTTGGCGGGGGAGGGGGTTCAAGGAAAGTTTCACAAAATAACCTTCAAGAGGAAGCTGGCAATGGAGTGAGTAGAATTGTGAGGGACGCGCGCGCGCGCGCGCGCGTGTGTGTGTGTGTGTGTGTGTGTGCGCGCGCGCGCGCGTGTGGGTGGGTGGGTGCCAGCGGGCCGCAGGGGTGTCTGAGGGAGGAGCGGGTGCGTGGTGGTAGGGGTGTGTAGGAGCTGGGCCGAAAGGACGTAGGTGTTCAGGTTGTGAGGGCGTGCGTGTAGGAGGGATGACGTGGAGGGGAAGAGGGTGGGCGGGATTGGCTGGGAGGAGCCCGGGGCTCTAGCGGCAGGACGCACGGAAGCCAGAGGGGGGCACCACTGGCACTTCGCACTCTCCGATGAGGCGCGGCCTGGCGGTTGGAGCTGCTGGCTGCCTCGGCCCCTCCACCGAGGGAGCGGCTCGCGAGGTAAGGCGCGCACCCGGCCGGCTTCCGCAGCGCGCCCGCTTCCGCTCTGAATTCAACTTCGTCCCGCCGGGGGACTAAGCTCAGAGCCCGCGGAACTTCCCAGGGCGGCGTCGGCGACGAGGAGTGACTCGTAAAACAGCACGTAAGGCTGTGCTTGCTTGCTTGCTTTTAGCAGATGTCTACAACTTGCAATAGGCAGCAGCCAGCAAAGATGATTCTATGGAAACGGTTGCCAGGGGCGGCAACCAGCTGCTTCCGGAAGTCCTCTGACGCTTTGATAACAATGGAGCTACGGGACCATTGCTACGCTCCTTCCGGTTTCGTGCCTGCTTGCAGAGTTCTTCTTTGCCAGGTTTCCCTTTGACCCCGGAAGTGAGGTCTTTCGCGTTCCTCCCTCCCCCAAGATGGCAACAGCCGAAGACGAGCTGCTGCTGCCGCGGCTCCCCGAGCTGTTCGAAATCAGCAAGCAGCTTCTAGACGAAGTGGAAGTAGCGACTGAACCCACCGGTTCGCGAGTGATCCAGGAAAAGGTGTTCAAGGGACTAGACCTCCTTAAGAAGGCTTCCGAAATGTTATCGCAGCTCGACTTGTTCAGGTATGGGGGACAGGTAATAAAGGTTGAGAATGGAGGTAAAAATGGTTACCAAGGGTGGAGCCATGAAGCCGGGGTGGAGGAGACCCTTTAAAAAGGCCTGGGAACCTTTTATTCCTACCTCCCTTTGCGATCTGATGTACATTGTTTACATTCTCCACCTGTCTTCTAGACAGTTGATATCCCACGACTCTGCTCCCTAGTGTTGGCTGTTTGCACAGGTGTTGGGTGTGAGTGGTCCTCCACTTTCACTCCCCCTGCCTTCTCCCTCCACACACTCACCGCAGCCCTCCTGTCCCCCCCGGGAAGCAAGGGCCACAGTGTGAATGGCCGTCCAGGCTTCACAGCCTCCTCTTTGCTCTTTCCAGCCGAAACGAAGATTTGGAAGAGATTGCTTCCACCGACCTGAAGTACCTGATGGTGCCAGCATTTCAAGGAGCGCTCACCATGAAACAAGTCAACCCCAGCAAACGTCTAGATCATTTGCAGTGGGCTCGAGAACACTTTTTGAACTACTTAATTCAGTGCCAGTACTATCATGTGGCAGAGTTTGAGCTTCCCCAAACCAAGAACAACTCAACTGATAATGGCACTGCTAGTTCCTCCATGGCCTATCCTAGCCTCGCTGCTATGGCATCGCAGAGACAGGCTAAAATAGAGAGGTGGGTCAATAGCTATGCTTTGAGGACTGCCCATTGGCCCTGCTGTTGAGGGGGTGCATGTTTGGGGGCGGCAGGGAGGGGAACAGTGGTGTCTCTCTTTTGGTTTCTACTGAGCATTAGGCCTCTGATTTTGATGAGATGGTCATACCTAACCATCAGCCCCTGCCACCAGTGGGGTAGATATCTCTGAAGGGCTTGTAGCTATAATCCATCTACGATCCACTGAGTGAGAAGTTCTGTTCAAACAGAGTAATGGATCAGGTGTGTAACACCCTGAACTAATCTTAGTCCTAGTACAGCTTCCTCGTGTGCACTTGAACAGGTTGCTTACTCTCAGTCTTTTCTTTTTAAGATTTATTTATTTTTTTACAGAGTCACAAGTAAACAAGAGAGGCAGGTGGTGGGGGGCAGGGAAGCAGGCTCCCTGCTGAGCAGAGAGCTTGATCCCAGGACCCTGAGAACATGACCTGAGCCGAAGGCAGAGGCTTAACCCACTGAGCCACCCAGGCGCCCAATTACTCTCAGTCTTAAAAAAAACATTTAATGAGTGCTCACAGTGTCTAGGAGCTACTCTAGGCACTGGAGATACAAAGTGAGTGCAGGTGTTCGGATGAGTATGGGTGGAGGTCTCCACCTTGCAGAACTATATAGTCTGGAGAGGTATCGAAGCAAAGTAGCTGTATAAAATGATGTTATAGAGAAATGCGCAGGTACTGTGAGAGCAGACAGGACGGAAACCTAACCAAAGAGGGAGCAGCAGAGAGGGGAAACTTCCCTGGCAGAGGTGACTGGTGTGATGAGTTGTTTAAGGAGGGGTAAGAATATTACCTAGAGGAAGAGAAAAGGAAGGCATTAACCAGCAGAGGTTAGTAAAGCCACTGGGCATTAAAGAGCGCAGTGCTGGGGTGGGGATGTGTGGGTGGGGAACAACTGTAAGCGATCAGATGATGCTAGAACATGAAGTGGGGTGGTGGAGAAGAGGAAGGAAGGATGCTGAAGAATATTGTGGGGTCCAGACCAAGGAGAGCTTGGGATGTGAGGAAGGTGAAGGAACAGCCCTGCTGCTAAGAACTTGGGAAGGGATCTGAATCCCAGTTCCACCATTTGATCAATCTAACATTGGGTACGGTCCTTCATCTCTTGGTGGCCTTCATTTCCCGAGCTATAAAATCGGATAATGATAATAGGTCTTTCTTCCTAAAGTAGTTTGGAAGCTTAAAGGAGAAATACATAAAAAGCCTTTAGCACCGTGGAAGATGCAGTGAGTACTCAAAGTCGGCTCTTGTTCTGTCTTTGTAGCTGAATACAGATTGTGGAGTCAGAGGCATGGGTCTGAGACCCAGCTTTACTTATAAGCCACTGGACTTTGGGCAACTTATCTAGCCCGTCTGAGTCTCAGAATCCCTCATGGGTGAAATCATGCGCAAGTCACAAGGGTCCCGTCTTGTAGGATCAAGAAATGTAACTAAGATAGAGCCCAGAAAACAGCACAGCATTGGCACATAGTTAATATTCTATGAGTGTCACATACTAGCAGGCCATACTGAAGAACCTAAACTTTGGTTTGTGACTGGGATCCACTGGAGGCTTTTGGTTTGGGGGATTTTTAAAGAGTTGAGTGGTCATCTTTGCATTTTGAGCAGTTCACATGGGCAGCGGTTAGGAAGCAGTGGGATGGAGTTAGGTCACAAGTGACAAGGCCTCACTAATAGCAATGGCAGAAGAGATGAGGGGGATGTATTTATTTAGAAGGATTGAAGCTGCAGAAAACCTGGCGATCCATTAGTTCAGGGAAGTGGGGTAGATGGAGGCAACAAGGAAGAGGTCCATGTTTCTGTCATAGGCACATGGCTTGTGGAACTCACTAAGATGGGGAATAGAGGAGGAAGAACAAATCGGGGTGGGAGAGCATAGGAATTCAGTACTGAGCTGTGTTGCTTTTAAGGTGTGTAGGAGTCATCCAAGTAGAAGTATCTGGTAGTGTGTAGCTCAGAGGAGAGGTCTGGGCTAAAGACCTCAGAGCTGATACTTGATCCATTCACTTGGCCTTGTTTTGAGCCTTTCTAGTGGGCCAGGAACTGTTCTAAGTCATGGAGAATCAGATGAAATCCATGCCCTCATCAAGCTTTTATTTTAGTGGAGGAGTCAGACAACATGCTAATAAATAATCATGGAATTTCAAGTCATATGGCCTATGAAGGAATAATGAAGTATGGTTCAGGGTTTGCGACAGTGAGTAATTTTGGAGGAACTGAGATAGACTGATAGGATGTGGAATTCAGCATCCCGTCTTTTGTCAGAAGATGGGAGTGGCCCGTTGGCAGGTAACAGTGGTTTAAACAGTGAGTTTGGTACCCAGATAATTATGGTACACCCAGAAACAGGACTGTGAGTGCCACAGGGATACAGAGCTGTAGAGAAAGACCAGGGAGTGAGCACATCTGGTTGGAGGGATGAGGACAAGGTAGCATATAATGCATTTGGGATGAGCCTTGAATTGTGTTTAAAAACAGAAATTGCAGATTTTCCTGAATGTAAACGTAATAATACTCACTGTAGGAAGTTTGAATACCCGTATTTTTTGAATTAAAAAGGTCTCAATCCCAGCATGCAGAGATGATCTTTGTTAACTTCCTGATGTATTTCCTTCCAGATATATAGTCATTTTAGGTAATAAATTTGGAATAATACTGTATATATAGTTTTTTATCCTTTTCAAACCTAACATTGTGAACATTTCTCTGTGTCTTTTGAAACCATGATATTTAATGGTTACCTGATATTCCATACTATACTTGTACCATTATCATTCAAACTAATCTTTTATTGTCAAATACTTAGACCATGTATAGGTTGGGGGTTTCAGATTTGTTTTTGTTTGTTTTCACTCTTCTGAGTAGCTTTGGGAACAGACATCTTTAAGTGCATCTGTCACTATTTCCTTAGGATAGATTTCTAGGACCAATGACTAGATCAAGGGGTTTGAGTACTTGAAGACTCTTGAGGGTAGCAACATCGCTTCCCACAATAACAGGGCTTTAGAATACATCCCACTGCATTGGCCTTAAATGTTAACACTTAGAAAATCCAGTTGGGATACCAAAAAAGGTATCTCATTGTTTTTATTTGCATTTCTTTGCCTAGAAAGCTTGGTCTTTGAACATTCTTTAAAAATGTCTGCGACACAGAATAATAGTGTTCTCTTGATGCTAATGGCTCCCATCTGAACATCACCAGCCTAGACCTTTCCTGACCCTCAGCCTCATACTTCCAACATCCTACATGGACGTTTCACAGACATCTCAAACTTAACGTGGCCTCAGCTGAACCCTTGACTTCTTAACCCCCAGAGTGCCCCCACATCCAGGGTTTCACCATCTCCATGAGTGGTACCACCATTCACCCAGATGTTTAAGCCAGCAGCTAGGAGTTAGCCTCAGTTCCTCCCTTCTCACTCTCCAGCTCCGGTCCACCGGCAAAGCCTGCTGGTTCTAGTTACAGAATGAGTCTTACATCCTGTTTCTTGGGATCTCATTGGTTGCACCTCAGTGCAGGCCCCAGCACTTCACCTGGAAGAGCCATCCCACTAACTCCAAGGCCCTGCCCAGTCTGGCACCTGCTTCTCTTTGGTCTTGCCTTGTTGACTGGATTCTAGCCACAATCGCCTTCCTCCGATCCTTTGTACAGACCCAACTCCTTCCTTCTACAGTCTTTGTACATGTTCTTTTTGAATGAAATGCCCTTTGTTTTTCTGTCTTCCTGGGCTTTGTCTTTCTCCTCTACTGAAATGTATACTCCTTGAGGGCAGGAGCAGCCTCTCTCTTGATCACAGCGGTGCGCCTAGTGCAGGGCCCCGCACATAGGTGCTCAGGCAGCACTTAATGTTGACAAGCAGGAGGAATAACAAGAGCAGAGGCCCTAGCAGAGTAATTTGAGGTGCATACAGGGCGTGCAGACCAGTCTAGTTTGGAAGAAGCTGGGAGTACTCTGGTCAGAGATCTGCAGAAGGAAGTGATGTGTACAGAATCCCGAAAGGGAAGAGAGTGGCAGAAAGACAAATTATCACATTATAATAGCACTTCAGCTGGGAAAAGCGATAAAAGTGAAGTGACAGCTGTCAGAGGTATTACTTGTGCAAGAAGCATTGATAGGATTAGAAACCGCATTATTGAGATCCTTTTTATTTTCGGTTAAGTCCTCCCTCCTCCCCAACGCCACAACTTTACGCACTGGGGCTGTCCTACACAAAACACCCAAGTTGTATATCCTCTCTCAAAACCCATTTCTTCACATGTCCTCTTTATTATGATTGCCATCTCTGAGAGTGTGAGTCTGGTTGATTAGCCATGCCAGAAACAGAGGAGTAGAAGCTGGGTGAGCCATGAGTCTGGTGTTCTCACCGAACTGAGATTCTGAAGTGACAGCCAGGTACATGTCCATAGGCAGATGGACATGTAACAAACTTAGGGGACTGGTAGCTGGTGCTACAACTTCAGGAGCTTTGGGGGGTATGGATTACTGAGGGAAAACACATAGCAAGAAAAAAGCCAAGGATAAAAGTTGGGCAAATTAAGGGAGGAGAAAGAGGCAGGAAAGAGCAATCAGAAGTCAGAGACTCAGCAGGGGGCTTACAGAAGCCTGGGGAAGAGAGAGAGCAAATGACTCATACTCTTTGAAACTTCTCCCTGTCAAGCCCTCTCCCAGATACTGTAGCACTTAGTTGGTCATTCTCTCAACTGGAAACTCCTAGAGGTCAGAGACCTGGACTTACTGCATCTTTAGTATCCTAATGTATCATTGTCCTTGGGGACCTAGCCCAGTCAGTGGATCATAATAGGTACGTGAAGGAGCTTGGGAGGACCAGATAGGGTGTTCATCAGAAAAATGGAAGCAATGTGGTGTTGCACATAAAGCCTGGACTTTGGAGTCAGATGGACCTGGAGTAGCCAGTCCAGTTTCTTCCACTTAACAGATGGGGCATCACCTAGCCCCTCCTGGCCTCCTTTTTCCCATCCCCTGACAGTATCTGTATCCTGTCGCCGCTTATGAAGGACTTTCTTGTGTATTGTTCCAACTGATCCTCTTAACCCCAGGAAGTGGATCTTCTCATCTCCATTTTAGAGCTAAGGAAGTGGGTTACGAGAATTTACTTGTCCAAACTTAACACACCTTGAAAGTGTCCAGGCTACGATTTAAACTCAGGTCTTCAAATTCCCAGTTCTCGGCAATATAGCACGGAAAAGAGAAAAGTGGTCCTTTGAAAGGAAAGAACATGCCTTGAGGGAAGGTGTTCTCTAGGATAGGGGAAAAGGCCCCAGTAGAGTGAAAAGTTGTAACTGCTGTTGACAGGATGATTGACAGAGCGAGGCCTGGGGAGATGTGGGTAGGGACAGGATCGATAGCAAAAGCAGAATGGTAAAGACCTTGCCCTCGTGAAGACAGGGTTAGCTCCTACTTAAAGCCGAGGAAAGGTGAAATTACAGAGATTGCAAGGGAAAGAGGGACACTGAATTCTGTATCATTTGGCCATCTGGTGAGTGTGATGGGGGTGTGGAATCCACAAAAGATGAACAGAGGGACAGCTGAGCACGAGTGACCATTCAGCTGAAGTTTGATCATTTGAATATGTTGTTGACTCATTTGACACAAATTTGTCCTTCGTTAGCTCTCTGCAGCAGCTTGAGAACAGAACAAGGAAATGGGGACTGTTGTCCAGAGTCAGACGGGTGACAGGCGTTGGGGATTCTAAGATGGTAGAGAGTGTTTCCATGTAATGGCTCGCCATGGGAAATCTAAAACAGTGATGAAGGGCCTAGGGCAGTGTTTTTCAGTCTGTTCCTCAGAGGTCAGAAGAATCCACCCCAGTGCCGGGGTAGGGCAATGTTGGGAGCTCTCCTCTTGTTTTAACTAAGGTGGATTTTTATCTGTTTATTACTTATTGGAATTCTAGATAAACTCTCATAAAAAAAAAAAGTTTTTTGGGTAAAAACCAAAAGGTTTAAAAAAAAAAAAAACACCGGCCTAAAAAAAGCAGGAGTGGAGGAGCTAAAGTTTCAGAGATGAGCAGCATGAAGTCACAGGAGCGAGGACATGAAGAAGAAGCCTGTGAGCGCGGTTAGACCGCAAGTATGCAGAGAATGGGAAAAGGAAGTGCAAGAACCTTATCCTAAAGGACCAGTAGACTGACCCAGAAATTACCATGGATTATATACATTCTAAGACCTTGGTAGGTTTGTTGGTTTTTTTCCTGCTGTAGGTACATCCAGGAAAGAGGGTAGGGGTAGGAGTGGGACCAGAATTAAATGCTCTCAAGTGATACCTGTAATAGCATTTGTGAACTAGGAGTTTCCCTTTGTGGCGTTTCACTCAGAGGCTACTGATGTTGGCGCTGGGATGGTTATTTGTAACATCACATAAACTGTTCCACTTGTTGGGTAAAAAGATCAGAAGAGCCTAAGAGGTTTGTATAATAAAGAATGGCTCCAGAGCAGTGGTTCTCGACTTTTCGCGGATCATGGATCTTGTTGATAATCTGATAAAAACTATAGACCTCAAAAAAAAAAAAACCAAAACAAAACTGTAGACTTCTCCCAGGTCAAAAAAAAAAAAAAGACTTGCATAAAATTTCAGGGAATTCAGGGCCCCCCTCCCCCCAGACTCTTTCCGTGGACCTCAGGTTAAGAACTCTAGATTGGGATGAACACCTGCAGAGGGGCATCTGATTCTGGAAATTCAGAATGGGGTTCTAGTCATGGCTATTTCAAATGACTTCTCTTGGGAATTGTGGAACTTTTCCTCAACTCCTCTCTCTCTCTCTCTCTCTCTTTCTCTCTCTTTCTCCCTCAAGCCCTTAACATCCAGTACATCTGTTTTACATTTTAAATACATCCACATCTCACCACCTCCCTATCTCAAATGACTGTCTCTCATCTAGATGGTAGCAGCATCCCCTTAGTTGATTTCTCCGCTTCCCTCCTTGCCTCCCCTCCCCCACAGGCCGCACTCCACACCACAGCCAGAGTGGCCCATATAAAAAAAGTTTTCGTGTCACTGTGTTCATATCATGTATTCTCTTCAAAAGCCTCCAGTGGCTTTCCTGTCTCAAAATATCATGGTATTTGATATTGAGGGTCTTACAGCCTATAGGGTTCTAGAAATTGTAGCCATGGCTATCCCTCTTTTCTCATTTGCTGTCATTCTTCTTCATTCCATGCCAGCCACACTAGCCTACTTTTTAGTTCTCAGACACTGCAAACCAAGCTCTCTCCCACTCTGGGACCATCACACTTCCTACCCCACCCCCAGTCCGAGAAGCTTCTTTCACATATTGGCGTGGCTTGCTTCCTGATTGAAGTCTTTGTTCTAATGGCACCTCCTCCTGATCACCATGTATGTAATAGCACTTTTCCTCTTGTGCCGTCATTCTGTCCACTCTACCTTGCCTTTGCTGCTTCGTGGCACTTATCACCACCCGACCCATCATCCCTTCTTGTCAGCTTCCCCAGAATGAGAACTTGAGGAGAGCAAGGACTTCCTTATCTAAATTGCTGTGTGTCCGGCACTGAGCACAGTGCCGGTCACATGGTGGGTACTCAGTAAATACTTCTCAAGTGAATGAACGCCTCCTGGAAAAGACAAGGCAGGATTTTTGTGAGTCTTTCAATTATATTAGGACAAGGCAGGGGCCCCTGGCTGGCTTGGTCAGTAGTAGAGCATGTGACCCTTGATCTCAGGGTCATGGGTTCAAGCCCCATGTTGGGTATAAAGCTTAATTTTTTTTTTCAAAACAAGCTTTATTGAGAATAGAAAGCCATTGAAATCCTGAGGAGAATCAGATTTTTTTAAAGATTTTTTAAAATTTATTTATTTGTTAGAGAGAGCGTGAGCACAGGCAGACAGAGTGGCAGGCAGAGGCAGAGGGGGGAGAAGCAGGCTCCCTGCTAAGCAAGGAGCCCTATGTGGGACTCGATCCCAGGATGCTGGGATCATGATCTGAGCCGAAGGCAGCCGCTTAACCAACTGAGCCACCCAGGCATCCCTAAAGCTTAATTTAATGTAATCGTATGAATCACTTTGCATAGCACTTGTCCTTGAGAAAAATATAATACAAGAGACTTTTTCCTTGGTTCACACAATATGATTTCCTTAGTAAAAGGATGAGCCAGAAGACCTAAGATTGTTTTTCCCAGAAGAGATGAAGAGATGACCACTTTTTTTAGGCTCTTCCCCAAGGAATTCCTGCATCAGTGGCAGGTAAACAACCCCCAAGATTCTGTGACTCTTTGAAGTGGCAGTTCCCCCAATGGATGTTGATACTAAGTATCCAACTTAGTAAGGGTCGATGTAATGAAATTACTGAGGGATGCCCATCTCTGAAGTAGATGGGGTGGGGGGAGTTGCTCAGATCAGGTTACTTCTGTATTTTTCTGGCTTTGGGAGGTATTTGGTCCTGCTGATCCCTTCCTTGCCCTGGCAGTCTTGGGGACTTGCAGCCTTGGTGGTAAGTTCTGGGGTATTGAATCTGTATTTTTGCACAAGCGGAAGCTGGTTTATTTACTGCCTGGTCACTTGGCAGAGGGAAACTCTTACTGTGGCCTTCTTTGAAGGAATACATACCTCTTTATTTTGAAGTTCATGGGCACTGCTTTTCTGTGGAACAGATACAGGCAGAAGAAGGAAGTGGAGCATAGGTTGTCTGCGCTGAAGTCTGCTGTGGAAACTGGTCAAGCAGATGATGAGCGTGTTCGTGAGTATTACCTCCTTCACCTTCGAAGGTGGATTGGTATCAGCTTAGAAGAGATTGAGAGCATTGACCAGGAGATGAAGATCCTGAGAGAAAAAGACTCCTCACCAGAGGTAAGCCTGCTCACCGCCTATACAGCTCAAAAAGCTGCTGTCAGTAGATTGGAATGTTCAACAGGCAAGCTATCGAATTAAAATCCTTTTAAGTTTGAAGTCTCCATAAAATCACTGTCCCTTTTAAGCTTAGTGGAGAAAGGCTGAAGGTCGACTAGGGTAGCCTTCTCTCCAGCTTATGTGGTATTCCCCAGTGCTTCCTGACCTGTGACATGCTAATAGCCACATGTAATTTTGTGACCTAAGGTGGTTTGGGCTGTGGGAAATCCTGACCACTCAAGGAATGCAGAGGAAAAGTTGGCTTTTAAAATCTGTGCTTGAGGGGCGCCTGGGTGGCTCAGCGGGTTAAAGCCGCTGCCTTCGGCTCGGGTCATGATCCCAGGGTCATGGGATCGAGCCCCGCATTGGGCTCTCTGCTTTGCGGACAGCCTGCTTCCTCTTCTCTCTCTCTCTGCCTCTCTGCCTACTTGTGATCTCTGTCTATCAAATAAATAAATAAAATCTTTAAAAATAATAATAATAAAATCTGTGCTTGACTGTAATACCCAAAGGAGACGAGGAACAGGGTGGGAGGGGAGAGGGAAAGTGGCACCGGAAGAGGGAGAGAAAAGACTAGAAAGAAGATAAAAGGAATAATCGGGAATATATTTAGGTTGGGGGAGGAATCCGAATTTAACCTTACATGGTGATGCACTCTCACACCCTTAAACCCCCCAGGTATGAGACACAGAAGGACTTCTCCATGCACCAAGTGTTGGGTATACTGGTAAAATCCCAGCGCGACACAGCTTTGGCTGTCTTTGAAAATCATCACCCTGTTTTGGAGCCACTGCTTCAAAAGATTAGGCCCTGCTGCCACTTACTTTTTGGCTCAGGATCCCAACATGGGTTGAGTTGAATTCATCAGCCTGCCACAGGTGTTGATTTAAGTCCTCAGAGAAACCTCTTCCTAATTTGACTTGTACTCATTAGCCCAGGAGCTTAGACCTCTGGGTAACATCAACCTCGTTCGTCCTGGTAAAGGATCAAAGCATAAACAGTATTCTGAGGCCATAAGGCCCCAGAGCGTATCTAGGTGAATGGCTTTCAGGCGTTTTGAGACTGGACTCTTCTGTGTCCTCCCCTGCCCCGTCCATCGTTGTTGTTGTTGACTGTGCTCTTATTTGGTATTGGGATTGGCTCTGGAAGTGATGAACCTAGACCTAGACGAACACCTTTCTTCTGACCAGACTTTGTTTCCATATGCCCCTGGAGAGCCCAGGTTCCTTCAAACATTTCTCTATGCCACTGTATGAAAACTACCAACACGTTCGTTCCCCCTTGCCTTTGGGAACACCCTCTTCCAAAAACCTAGGGGTTCTTGACAGTTAATTGCATAGTGACATTGGAAGCGGGTTTCAGAAGAAGGGTCTCCATGATTCATCTTTAGCACTGAAGGCCAGGCTGAGGAAAGGGACTTCAGGTTCAGCTCAAGGGATTTAGCTGGACCATGGAAAAAGGCTTTGGAATCCCTTTGGAGGGGAGATTGTAAAACCAGGGAATCTTTTTTTTTCATTTTGGTGAGGTGATTTCTGGGAGAGCTTTCTCCTCCTCTTCATTCAGCCTGGTCCTCTGGGCTCCTCAGGAGAGCTGAGCAGTCTCCACCATTAGTATTCCGCTGCTGTCTCTGAGAGACCGAGAAATAGGGAGTGGGCAAAGTTTGACTCCAGGGCTTTTCAAGCACCAGAAGACTTAAGAACCTGCATAGCGGGGTAGGCAGAGTGGCAGAAATGCACTTCTAATCACTTAATTTCTTTTCTAGGCATCAACTTCTCATTCAGCTCGTCAAGACAGGCCTCCAATGAAACCCTTTATTCTCACACGGAATGTGGCCCAAGCCAAGTAGGTAGTACTGAAAAGTGGGTTGCCTTTAGGCCCCCTGCTTTTGTGGTTTCATTGGGTGCATGAGTAACAGAATGGGCACGTGTAGAAAGGCCACGTGCTCGCCTGTGGTGGCTGCTCTTTCATCAGAGGGATGTAGCTTGAATATATACGTCTCTCTTCATCAGACATTTCCCTCACAAACTCAAGCTTAACAATAGGCCTAAAAGGAAACTGACAAAAATAAATAAATCAGAAGGAGGAAAGGAATCTCATGGAGAATTGCAGACTTCACTTGTTTCCCATTATTGCCTTCAGCTGCAATTCTCAAAAGGACATATTTGCCTATTAAGGATTTAATTCTGAGCTCCAGAGATGCTTTTCCACATGGTGGCAGGAAAGTCTCCTCCCTCTGTGTACATTTTAGACCCACCAACTATAAATACCCCTTCCACGTTGTCATCACCACTTTGTGGGACATTGGCCCCTGGGATTGTTTTCTGGGCGATGGTCCTGAGCTATTTATCTTCTCACAAAAGCCCTTGACTTCAGTGCACCTTCCTGGATGTCTGTTTTTACATATCTTCACAGGAATTTACACAGCTCCTCAGAAGATGGGCAGGGGAGCAAGGATGAAACGGACACAGGTTTTGTCACTAAAGAGAAGAGGCTTTTGAATAGTGCTGTTTCTGTTTGGTTTCCTAAATGTAATGTGATTCTTACAGAGTATTTGGAGCTGGTTATCCAAGTCTGGCATCTATGACAGTGAATGACTGGTACGATCAGCACCGGAAATACGGAGCGTTACCAGATCAGGGCATAGCCAAGACACCACCAGGTACGATGGGGTAGGAGGAAAGTAGTTACATTTTTGGTTCCTTGCTCCCTAGCAATTAAATTCAGACCAAGTGTTGTTGCCTTTTAGTAGCAGAAGTAATCTGGACAAAGATGCTAGGCAGTATTTTTTGTTTTATCTATTATGGAGATAAGTAGCAGGTGATTCTGGGAGGATGGGGGCAGTGGCTGCATGATTTTGGAATCCTTTCAGATGTCCTGGCATTAAAAACAGACTAAGCAGCTAGATAGCAAAAGCAAAAGTGCCATGGATGGCAGATCCACTTCTGGTAATGGCGGAGTAGGTTGTATGGAGGCCAATCCCTCCCACAGACAACAACTACAAACTGAAGAAGTTAAAACAACCACCCAGAGGAGCTTGAGAATGCCCAAGAGCAGACACAGGTGGCAGGGCAGTCAACACTTAGAAGAAAGGAGAAGGTGTGGTTGGAATTTCTTGAGGGCAGGGTCTTTGACTTAATGGTATTCTTGGTGCCCAACTTGATAATTAGGTCATGCTTGGATGCACCTTTGGATGGGAAAGGTGGAGAGGGTGGCCATTATAAAGATGGAAGCATATGGTATATTAGAAAAAGCATGGACAGACCTGGGGTAACCTATTATTCCTGCTGCTTAATAGATAGGACATCACCTAGCCCCTCCAAGCCTCTGTTCCCTTATCTTGTATATTATCTCATTTGATCCTCCTAACAACCCTGTGAGGCAGACACTCTAATCCCCATATTAGGATGAGGAAATGGTGTCTGAGAACTGACTACACAAAGTCAGCGTAGCTAGAAAGTGGCCAGAGTAGGATTTGAATTTGGGTCCTAAAATTCACAATTCCAGGGCTGTTTCCACTATAGCACAGAGAAGAGAAGAGTGGTCATTTGGAAGGGTTTCCTGTTTCTTACAGCTTCTCACCCATTGGCAGTCCGCAGTTGTGGTGACATGGGGGTAGGTAAAACTTGGATAAGAATGTACAGTCTTACTGGTTAAGAAATGAGAGAAATGAGACGATATCCCATAAAGGAGAGGACCACAGAGGAGGAGCCCTGATACTCTATATGCACCTCGCCTAAATCTCAGGCTGACACTTAAGCTGTGCATGCCCGGGACAGACGCCAAACATCCTAGATAGGGCTGAGATAACTGATGGGAGGATTCAGCTGCTGCCTGATGCAGAGGAAAGAGAATTTAGAATTTTTGGTTCTAGACAAATTAACTGCCTGCTAAAATGAAAAATCAGTACTCTTTAAAGGAACGAAATAGAATTCAGAGTCTCTACAACATACCATTCACAAGGTCTGGGATGTAATCCTAAACCACTATGTATATGGAGGAAGGAAAAATAGGAAAATGTGACATACTCAAGAGAAAAGGCAATCAGTGGAGACCAATCCTAGATAATGCAGATGTTGAAATTAGCAGATAAGAACTTTAAAGCAGCATATTTGCATGATCAAGGGCAGAGGGGAAAATGTGCTTGTAAAGAATGAAAAGGAATCTCAACAGGTAATATCTAATGTAATTTTATATTTACAAACATATCCGCTACCCAGAGGCAAGTATTAGCCCAGGTAGACCACTGACCCCTCTAGAAATTATAACATACACATTCCTAAATCATTGTGGGTAGACTTTCAAGTATCTTGACTTATTTCTGGACATGCAATGTGTTTATAAACCTCTTAATCTTTAGCAACAATTAGAAAACACCTCCTGGGGGTGCCTGAGTGGCTCAGTGGGTTGAAGGCTCTGCCTTTGGCTCAGGTCATGATCCTAGGGTCCTGGGATCAAGCCCCACATCGGGCTCTCTGCTCAGCAGGGAGCCTGCTTCCCCCTCTCTCTCTCTGCCTGCCTCTCTGCCTACTTGTGATCTCTTTCTGTCAAATAAATAAATAAAATCTTTAAAAAAAGAAAAGAAAACACCTCCTGTTTTAAAACACTTCACAAGTTCTACTTAGTGTCAGCCATTGCCGGCACTCTGTCACTAGAGAATCCAGCAATATCTGGTATGTTGCAAGCTTTCAAGATGGCCTGAACTTTAAAAAGTTGTGACCATACATTGTATCTAACGGATGTAAATTTGCATCCTAGTTCACTTTGAATCAGAAGCTAAAACTGTGAGCCTTACTTTGCCTTATTGGTGGGTAATAACTGAAAATAAACGTGCTCACAAAAAGAAACAAGGAAAAAGAAACAGCAGCAAAGTAGGAACTATACACAAGAAATTCTGAAACTGAAAAGTACAGTAACTCAAGTTTGAAAACCTATTACCTGAGCTTAATAGCAACTTGGCAGTGACAAAAGAAGTGTCATTTAACTCAAAGATAGATCAAAAAAATTTGAAGAAAAGATGGCTGAAATATTCCTTAAATCAGTGAAACACAAATTTACAAATTCAGAAACCTAATCAAGCCCCAGGCAAGTTAAATTACAAAGAAAACCACACAAAGGCACATCACAGTCAAACTGCTGAAAACCAAAGAAAAAGAAAATCTTGAAAGCATCCAGGGGTAAAGTACACATTATACTTAGAAGAACAATGATATGAGTTGTTTCTGAATACTTACAAGAACAATGATATGAGTTGTTTCTGACTTCGCATTAGAAACAGTGGGAGCCAGAGACAGTGGAATGACATCTCGTAAGTTTTGGGGGTGAAGAGACCTGTCACCCCAGACTTTTACAGCCATTGAAAATATCCAAAAAGATGAAGGCATAATTAAGACATTTTCAGATAAAGCTAAAGGAGTTCTTCACCAGGAAACTGGCTTTATGAGAAACTCTGAAGGAAGCTCCTTAGCCTGAAGGGAACGATCTACATATGGCTTCTTTAGGGAAAAATTATATTATCGTCCAGTGGGGATTATACTGTATGTAGATGTACTACATATGACAGCCATAGCAAAAATGATGGACTAGATGGAACCATTTTTTGTGAGAATCTTTCATTTTATGTAAAGTGGTACATAATATCTATTGCTGTGTAACAAATTACTCCACAATGTCACAACTTAAAATTATTAATAAACATTATTGTCACATATTTTCTGAAGTTGAGGAATCCAGGATCAACTTCACTGGGTGATTCTGGCTTAGGATCTCTTAAGGTTGCAGTCAAGCTGTCAGCTGGGGCAGCAGTCTTCTGAGAGCTTGACTGAGGCTGGAGGATCTGCTTCCAGCTCACTGGCTCATTCATGTCGCTGTTGGCAGGAGACCTCCCCTTGCAGGTCCTCCCCATGGGGTCGCTCACAGCTAGGAGCTTCCCTTCACCCAGAGTGATCTGAGTGAGAATGATCAGGATAGAAGCCCTCGTATCCTTTATAGCCTAACATTGGAAGTGATACAGCATGACTTCTGCCATATTCTGTTAGTCACATAGTGTGGGAGAGGACTCCATAAAAGCATGAATACCAGGAGGCTGAGATAGCTGGGGTCCATCTTTGAGGCTGCCTCCCACATGGTTCAATATTAGCTCTAAGTAGACTGGAAAGTTAGGAAGGAATATTGTATTACCTAGAGCAACCACTTAAAAAATAATGCTTCAAGGGGTGCCTGGGTGACTCAGTCGGTTGAGCATCCAACTCTTGATTTCAGCTCAGGTCATGATTTCAGGGTCATGAGATCAAGGCCTGTGTCGGTCTCACGCCTTCTGCTTGGGCTGCTCCCTCTCCCTCTGCTTCTTACCCTGCTCACTCTCCCCCCGCCAATAAGTAAATAAAATCTTTTTAAGAAATAATGTGTCAAGAGGATAAGACAATCCACAGACTGGCAGAAAATATTTACCAAAGACACATCTGATAAAAGACTCTTATCTAAAACATACAAAGAATTCTTAAAACTCAATAATCGGGAAACAGACACACCCCCAGTTAAAAAATGGGCAGAAGACCTAAATAGATACCTTGCCAAAGAAGATCTACAAAGGGGGCAAAGAAGCATATGAAAAGAAGCTCAAGGTCACATGTCATTAGGGAATTGCAAATTAAAACAACAATGATACCACTACACCCATCTAAGAATGGCCAAAATCCCAAACACCGACAACACCAAATGCTGGTATGGATATGGAACTACAGGGACACCGATTCACTGCCAATCGCGATGCCAAGTGGTACAGCCACTTTGGAAGACAGTTTCTTACAAAACTAAACATACTCTTACCATACGATCCAGCAATCCTACTTGATGTGTACCCAAATGAGTTGAAAACTGAGGTCCACACAAAAACCTGCACACAGGTGGTTATGGCAGCTTCATTCATAATTGCCAAAACTTAGAAGCAGCCAAGAAGATGTCCTCAGTAGGTTGAATGGATAAAGAGTGGTACATCCAGACACTAGAATAGTATTCAAAGAAGAAGAAAAGCAAGAAAGAATGAATAGAGAGGCAAAAAAAAAAAAAAGGCAGATGAGGCGAACAGAAAACCAGTAGCAGAATGGCAGATCCCATTCCAGTCATATCGGTAGTTATCCTAAATGTAAATGGAATAAACCCCTGAATTAGAAATCAGAGATTGATTTCAGGTGAACAGTATTGTCCAAAGTCCACAGTTTACAACAGGGTTCTTTTTAGGTGGTGTACATTCTATGGGTTTGGAAAAATGTATATAATGACATGTATCTGCTATTTCTGTTCTATGTGGGTCCATTGATTGTAACAACTATACCACTCTAGTACAGGATGTTGATAGTGGGGAAAGCTATGCCTCTATGAGGGCAGGGAGTATATGGCAACACTGTATTTTCCATTCAATGTTACTGTTAACCTAAAACTACTCTAAAAAGTAAAGTCAATTTTAAAAAATAAGACAAAGAGACAAAGCTATAAAGTTAGTAGAGGAAAAAAGAAAGAAAGCAAGCAAGAATGAATAGAGAGGCAAAAAAAAAAAAAGATGAGGTGAATAGAAAACCAATAGCAGAATGGCAGATCCCATTCCAGTCATATCAGTAATTATCCTAAATGTAAATGGAATAAACCTCCGAATTAGAAATCAGAGATTGATTTCAGGCTCAGCTGCATGCTGTCTACAAGAGATGCATTTTAATTACAAAGGCACAGCTTGGTTGAAAGTGAAAAGATGGGGGCGCCTGGGTGGCTCAGTGGATTAAGCCGCTGCCTTGGGCTCGGGTCATGATCTCAGGATGCTGGGATCGAGCCCCACATCGGGCTCTCTGTTCCGAGGGGAGCCTGCTTCCTCCTCTCTCTCTGCCTGCCTCTCTGTCTGTCAAATAAAATCTTTAAAAAAAAAAAGAAAAGAGGTTTGGCCTCTGAGGGATTCTAGATGTTAAAAAAAAACAAAAAACTGGGACGCCTGGGTGGCTCAGTTGGTTAAGCGGCTGCCTTCTGCTCAAGTCATGATCCTAGCGTCCTGGGATGGAGTCCCACATCGGGCTCCTTGCTCGGCAGGGAGCCTGCTTCTCCCTCTGCCTCTGCCTACCACTCTGTCTGCCTGTGCTCGCTCTCTCGCTCTCTCTCTCTGACAAATAAAAAAAATTTTAAAAAAAAGAAAGTGAAAAGATGAAAAAGGATCTATCAGGCTGACAGTAAGCATAAGAGAGCTATAGTAGCCATACTAACATCAGATAAAGTAGACTTCAAGATAGAAGGTGTTACTGGATATAAACAAGAGTATTTCATACCAATAAAAGGAGCAGTTTATCTGGAAGACTAACAGTGAAATACTTGTTCATGGCTAATAAGCTTTTTTAAATTACATGAATTAAAAATTGACAGACTGAAATGGTAAAACAGACAAATCCACAGTCATAGTTGGAGAGTGTCATACTTCTCTTTCACTAATTGAAAGAATTACTAGACAAAAGATCAGGAAAGACGTAGATGATCTGGACAACACTAGCAGCCACCTTAACCTGTTACACATGTATAGAACAATATATCCGACAACCACAAAATACACCTCTCTTCGATGCACATGGCACATTCATCAAGAGAGATGCTATTCTGGACCATCAAAACAGTCTCTATAAGTTTCAGAGATTGAAATCACACTAAATATGTTCTCTGACCACAATGGAATTAGCAACCAGTAACAACATACCTAGGAAGTCTTCAAAATATTTAAATTAAGCAGCATACTTCTAAACAACTCACGGGGCAAAAAAGAAATCACAAAAACGATAAGAAAATCTTTCTAACTGAATGACAATGAAAATACATTACAGTTTGTGGCATACAACTGAAGCCGTGCTGACAGGGAAATGTGTAACTTTCAGTACTTGTGTTAGGAAAAAAGAGAAAAGGTAAAATTAATTACCTAAGGTTCTAGCTGAAGAAGTTGGGGAAAAACAAGAACAGCAGCATTATTTGTAATACCCCAAGCTGGACATTACTCAAATGCCAAGACGTAGTAGAATGGATAAAGAAATCTGGGTGTGTTCACATAATAAAATACTATTTAGCAATAAACTTAAACTCCCTCTAGTTCTTGAGCGATCAGTGGCAAATACAGCAGAATTTTGCAGACGTGGTTGTGAGTGAGAAAAGACGGACACAAAAGAATATAAACTGTATGAGTCCATTCATATAAAGTGTGCAAACAGGTGAAACTTGTATAGGCTGGTTAAAGGCCAGTATAGTGTTCACCCTTAGTGGGGGATCATGAATGGAATTGGACCTGAGGGACCTCTATGGAGTTAGTGCTTTGCATCTGATCTGAGTACTGATGACATAGATATGTTCAGGTGTGGAACTTCATTGAGCCGCACTACAGTTGTGTATATATGTCTACATGTATATTTCAGTAATAAGAAGAAACTCATGGGCAGCATTTCCTTTTTTTCTTTTTTTTAAGATTTTATTTATTTATTAGAGAAAACACAAGCAGGGGGAGGGGCAGAGGGAGAGGAACCAGCAGACACCCTGCTGAGCAGGGAGCCCAATGTGGAGCTCGATCCCCAGATTCCCAAGATCGGAACCTGAGCTGAAGGCAGACGCTTAACTGACTGAGCTACCCAGGTGCCCTTCATGGGCAGCATTTTCAACAAAGTAGGTGACAACGTATCCCCATGAACTTCAAAATAAAAACAGATAAGGGCAGGTCCCTCATAACCACAAGATCAACAAGTGATTGGCATCGGTGTAGGAGAAAGCAGAAAGCATTGACAGACCCACCTGAGAGACCTGACAGCAGAATTCCAAAACAGCAAACAGGCATTCCCTCCACGGTGTGGCACTCCAATGTAAGGACAGCAGTTGAAACGAGAGGGGGTTTGCCCTCCGGTAAAAACTGGGTAAGTACAAGGGACCTGTGGTCAGTGTCCGAAAGAGATAGAGAAAGTCCAGTCTGTAATGAACTCTTAAAAAGGACCCACCAGATCTTGCTTCCATGAACAGGGTCCCACACTTGAGGAGAAACTGCTGAGGATGGAATGGGCATTGAATAGAACAGGGACCATAAGGAAGGAGGAAAGGGAAGGTTCGGGTAAAAGTGGGCAAGAGGACCAGAGCCAAGAACTCCAGTGAAGCGAGTCATCACATTTCTTTAACGGACATAAAAACAGCAGAAGGGGAGCCTCTGTGAAGTCAGAAGAGCCGCCCAGAACCATACTTTCTAAGTTTCAGAGAACTTACTACACGTAAGAATGAACAACAGATGGTGCTACTGGTTGCACAGCTCTGAAAATACTAAAACCACTGAACTGTACACTTGAAATGGGTGAATTTTATGGTACATGAAATATGTCTCAATAAGGCTGTGAAAAAATGGAACACAGAATTATCAAAGTCGCATCCCACACAAAATTATTATAAAAGGGGAGGGGAGAATCAAAAGCATTCCAGAAAGACACACTCAAAAAACAACAAATCTAAAATATATACTGTTTTTAAAAATTGGATGAAGTTAATATGTTCACTGCTAAAAATATACATACTGTTAAAAATTAGTTGGCAGGCATTAAGAAAACTGTGTAAGACAGGGACAAAGAAGAGTATAAAGCAGGATTTATAAAACACAGAAAAGTGGTGGCAATGTGGGAGAAAGAAGAATCATTTCAGAAGTAAAAGCCAAACCAGAAGAAAACAAGAATGGGTAAACATTACAGAAAATGCCTGGCTAAGGTAAAAGGGAAAATGTTTTAAATAAAAAAGCAGCAGAGGGGCGCCTGGGTGGCTCAGTCATTAAGCGTCTGCCTTTGGCTCAGGTCATGATCCCACGGTCCTGGGATCGAGCCCCCACATGGGGCTCTCTGCTCAGTGGGAAGCCTGCTTCTCCCTCTCCCACTCCCCCTGCTTGTGTTTCCTCTCTCACTGTGTCTCTCTCTGTCAAATAAATTTAAAAAATCTTAAAAAAAAAAGCAGAGATAAACACAACTCGAGAAAAAGTGGCAAGTATTAAAGATAGCAAAGAGGATCTGAGTTTCGGGTAATAGGATTATCTACAGAAGAAAAGCAAGACCAAACCGAGGAAAAAGTAAATGCTAAAAACTAATGGTAAGGAAACTTTCCTGGAATCTAAAAAAAGGAAAAAAAATATTTACTTTGATAAAGCACACCGTGTACCTGAGACCAACCACAAGACACATTGTCATAAATTGCTAGACTAAAGAAGAAAAAAAATGCCTCAGACATTTCAGCAAAAACAGCAGATGATTTATAAAGGAAAGAAAACTAGATCACCCTCCAACTTTTGTGCCACCAATGCTTTATGGCAGAAGAAAGCAGAGTAACATATAGTTGAGATACCCAAGGGGAGGAATGTGAGCCAAGGACATGATCCCTGGTAAAACTGACTGTTGAGTATAAAGGATGCAGACATTTATCAACCTAGAGGAGCTCAGGAAATACTGTTCCTATGATCCCCTCCAAAGGAATTTGCTAGAGAATGAGCATCAGAGATAACGTCTAAGGGCTGGTGGCGGGCACTAGTCACTTGTAGAACTAAGACTAAATGAAGGGGTTAAAAGGGAGAGAGCAGAGTGTAATGCTTATCTGTTCAGTGCTCAGGTAATGTAGATACAGTACAACAATTTTTTTTTAATGGAGAATTGGGGAAAGCATGTGCAAGAAAAAAACTGTTCACAGTATTTATATTGGTGGAAATGTTATTGTTATTCCAACACTGTGTGTAATGTGAGGTAATTGAGCAGTTAGGAGTTATTCTCATTCTATTCTCTGTCTCTGCGAAGTAAGACTTTTCGTGTGGACAAATACAGATGAAAAAATGTAAGTTATAAATAAAACCTGTAGTGTTGAATAGGAACTCATGAGAAATTGTATTGAAAAGTAAACACACACACACACACTGTGTGTGTGTGTGTATTGAAATACCATTCCCATTAAAAGAAACCAGGGTGCCTTAGAGAAATAGCTAGTTCTAAGTCTGGGGCAGGAAATAGACAAGATGAGCTAAAAACATCTTGTTATAAAGACAGGGAAGAAATTTTCGAAGATAACTAGGGTCGTAGCAATAGGACTCAGAAGTCAATTTGAAAATGTTTCCACTGGCCAGAGACAGTTTGGCTTCAAAAAGGGTTAATTGTCAATAGCAACGAGCACTTTCAGAGCCTGCATCTGGGTTTCTGGTATCATTCTCTAATTAAAAAAAGAAAAAAACAGGGCCCCTTAAGGAAATGGCTGCTTCTAGGCTGGGGCTGAGAATATACAACATGAGCCCGAAGCATCTTTCAGTACTAGAAAACAGAGAAGCACTAAAAACCAAAACCAAAACCAGAAAGAAAAAAAAAAACTAAATCTGTTAATGGGATACAGGCTGGCCCAAAGAACTCTTGCTGGCCCAAACTGGAAGAATTTGAGCAGGAATATGGCAGTATTGGATTACAATACAAAAACTCAGGGGAGCCTGGGTGGCTCAGTCTTAAGTGTCTGCCTTCGGCTCAGGTCATGATCACAGGGTCCTGGGATCCAGCCCGCATCAGGCTCCCTGCTGGGCAGAAAGCCTGCTTCTGGTATTGAAATATTTGTAAATGAGCAAGACTAACCTTAAAAACATTCTGCTCAGTTAAAGATGTCAGATGCAAAGACCACATATTGTTTGATTCCATTAATACTCCTATAAATCTCCAGAATAGGCATGTGTATAAGAAACAGAAGGTAGCCTGCTGGCAGCCAGAGGCTAGGGGGAGACAAGGAATGGGAATCAACAGTATGGGGCACAAGGGAGCTTTTGGGGGTCATTGAAATTGTTTCTCATTGGTTATGGTTTCACAAGTCTACTAAAAAGTCCTTGAGTTAAAAAAAGAAAAGGCACAAACAGACATCGCTGGTGTCTAGGGACATACACTTGGATCATAAAGCTGTAATAAACTTCAGAAGGAAGTTACTACTATAAAAGCACAGGGGCGCCTGGGTGGCTCAGTGGGTTAAAGCCTCTGCCTTCAGCTCAGGTCATGGTCCCAGGGTACTGGGATCAAGCCCCGTGTTGGGTTCTCTGCTCGGTGGGGAGCCTGCTTTCCCCTCTCTCTCTGCTCGCCTCTCTGCCTACTTGTGATCTCTGTCAAATAAATAAATAAAATCTTTTTTAAAAATTTTAAAATTATATTCTGTATATTTTTGTGTGGTTTCTAGTATCTTTTATTTTACAATAAGAATTGTTTTTGTCTGTTTTGTTTTGGAACACAAAGCTCGAAAGCTGTGGGAAGGGATCAGATCCCCACCCCATGTGTTTCATTTTTTATCATAGTAATGAGACTCTTTCTCATGGGCAAACTCAGGGTAGCCAGGAAATGCTCCTTTATGTCACAAAGGGAAAACAAAATTAATGCAAATGAGGGGGGTGGCAGTTGGTTTAATTTCTTTCAGGGTGTACACTGCACAGCAAGTGCCATTTGGACTTTAGACCGTCTTCCAAACAAGTGTCAAAGAGCACAGATACTCTTTTCTAGTAGGTTCAACTGCCCTATGATTTACAGTTTGATACACATGCACACATACAATGCACACATGCTCAGAAAATACAGCTATAATAAAGGAACTGGATGGAGGAGGAAAGTCACCCTCAGTCCCTCCTTCCTGACATACCACAAATCGTTAAATCATTGAATATTTTTTACTTGAGTCTTTTTGGCTTGCTGGGGTTCTGTTGGGCCATTGGTGTGTTTTGTTGTGTGTGTATGTGGGGGGCGGTGGGCAGAGCAGCACTGTTTGGCCTTTTTTGGCAAGAGATGGTTCCCAAAATAGAATTCATTCACTGATTTCAACTTTTATGTTTTGGCCTTCTTGTGAAGATCACTCAGAGCATCATTTCTTAACTATTATTTAACAGGTCATATATTAAATAATCTAAGTATTCTCCACGACTCCACTGGCCCCAGGGTAGGCAGGCAGCTGCCTTCCTTGTTCTCATTTTATGCTGCTGTGTTCAGAGTGGAGCCGAGGCCCCTGAGGTTCCCTCAGTTTCTCACCCCTGCTTTCTTGTTTTTTCCATGCAGCAGACCTCAAAAGAAGTACTCAGCAACAGGAAGATCAGAAACAAAAGGAGGAGGATGAGGAGGATGAACAAGCTCTCCACAGAGCTCGGGAGTGGGATGACTGGAAGGATACCCATCCTAGGGGCTATGGCAACCGACAGAACATGGGTTAGCCCTCCCACAACAAGACCAAGATGGGACTCGAGGGGTCACATCTTCCCCTCCCCGGGCTCCTGCTTCAGCTGTGTACAATGAAGGCAAAATAAAATGTCAAACAATTAAGTGTGTATCTGTACCCTGGGTGATGAGCCAGTAATCTTGTTTCAGCATTCTCCTCCTCATCATGGTATATTCCAGTTTCTGAAGTAGAAAGAAAAAGGTATTGAGAAGTGGCTCTGTGTAATCAATGGCTGTATGAATTCCCTTAAAATAATAGTAATAAAAGTCCCTTATGTTACGTGAGCCTGTGCAGAAATTTGGGTATCAGGTGCTTTTTTTTTTTGAGGGGGAGGGGATCAGCTATGGCCCTCCCGGAGCTTATGGAGAGAGCCTGAGCATCTCCCTTTGGTGTGGGCAGTGAATTTTCCAGCATCAGAGCTGTTCAGGGGAACCGGCGCTTGCTTCCTCCTTCCTGCCCTAGGAATGAGTACAAGGACCCAACACTCTGCTTTACAACTGGTGTGAAAGCCAGGACTTCCCCTGCCACACAGCACTGTTCTCAGGAATTTGAGCTGTAAATGAATGAACCACAACACAAACGGAGGTCCTCTCTAACTAGAGGGCCTCAGCCAGGAGAAAGGAGAGAAATGGATAACATTGTCCTTGTATGTGCAGCAGGGGCTGGGACCCTGACTCTCGCAGAACTATTGGCCATAACCCTTAGGGTGAAGAGCAGCTCCGGCTGTAGCCCAGCTCCCAGGTGGACTGTCAGAGGACCATCCTGGCCTTTCTTGCCGGTACTGTGCGATACCCAGCACAGTCCGCGGTGGGAGATGGGCCACGATGGTCATTTTGCTGGTTGATAAGGGGCTTGCAGCTGTGCTAATAACTGGGTGTGGAGAGAGGAGGATGACACAGAGGACATGGAAGAGTACCTACTTCCTGTGGTACAAGTCCTCAGCTCTTGGGTTGATACGCTAAAAAAGCAGCCATGTGTTGAAATGTGATCTGTGTAGAAATCGTGCTTTTATTCCATGTGGCTTAGGCACATTTAGGTTTTGGTTTTTGTTTTATGATTTTATTTAAGAGAGAGAGCACAAGCAGGGGGGAGGGGCAGCGGGAGAGGGACAAGCGGACTCCCTGTTGCAGGGCTTGATCCCAGGACCCCGAGATATGGCCTGAGCCAAAGGCAGACGCCCAACTGGCTGAGCCACCCAGGCGCCCCTTAGATTTTAAGAGGAAGATGATTCAGCCTTCCTATTCTAGCCTCTGCTGTCTAGCTTAGGTTTGAACAGGAGACTCAAGTCCCTCTTGTTTAGGGGGTGGTAGAGTGGAGGACTGTCAGGCGATGAGTAAGAGGAGGTCAAGTTTAGTGAGAGAGGACTGAAGACCACCAGTCCTCTATTCGTACAGTTTAATAAGGGACTCCCCTCACCCTCAAAACATAAAGCTCCCAAAACTGTTAAGAGCACAGATTAAGTTCCCCCAAGGATTTGGGAAGCAAACGTTCATTTTTAGCTCTCTTCCAATTACTGCCAGGTTTCCTGTAGGGATGGCCTATTTCCTGTCCTTGATACTCCACCCTGAGTTCATTCTCAAAATGGGCCAGGTTGGGGTTACCCCCTTGGTCCGAATCTATTTACAGATGGTCCTTCCAGAAGATCCAGCTCCATAAAGCCCCCTCACATATTCTGATACCTAAGAGGTAACCCAGAGGAGGTGGATTTGAATCCTGGCTTCTACAGATTGCAAGCTGTGTGACCTTGGGTGATAGGATTTCTCAGACCTGCTCCTGTTGCCTCCCTGTCTAGGCGGATGAGCTGTGGCGTGGGGTCGGGGGCTGTTGGTCAGTAGTGGCAACTATGAGAACACACTGGAGCCCCTGAAGAGCAAGTGCTTTGACTCCTAAGCTCAGTGATTCCAGTGTGTCCTCAAGGAAGGGCAAGGAAAGGGACAGGTGCAGGGCACCGAACGCAATGACCCTGAGAAACAGGTAGCACAGTCCCCACTTCACAGAAGAGAAAACGGGCCCTGGGAAGCTGATTTCCTCAAGTTCACACTAGTAAGCTGGGCTTCGGTCCATTTTCCATTCGCTTCCCTGCGTGCTCTTGTGTGTCTCAAAGCTGCTGAAGAGGGAGGGAGCGGCTTTAAAACTCCCAAACCGAACCACCACTTATACATCATCGGGGCTCTAGAAATCCCTTCTTGGCTGACTCACCACAGAAAAGGTTATGCCAGCTCCCCCACCATCTCCCCCCCCTCAGCTGGGGGATAGGAAGACAGAGGCGGTGAGCAAGCCCACCTTCCTCCATTTTCCACCAAGGCACAGTCAGCCCGAAAAAAGAACCACCTTCTCTACTCCCACCGCGGCTGGGTCTCTCTGGGTCCTAGAGAGAGCTGGGTTTGGCGGACTCCAGGAGGTGAGTGCCCCAGATCGTAATATTGCTTCTTAGTCTACCGAACACTTTTCTTCACAAATGCTGCTTATTTCATCCTAACCACCTGTCACACTGGAGATGAGATCTTATCACTTTACGAAGAAGGAAGCGGGCTCGGAGAGGGGGAAAATGTGGCCCAGCCACACAGCTAGTAAGCCAAAGGGTCAAACCTATCGGTGTCACCAAAAATGTTTGCCCTCAATAGCGCTCCCATGGAGGCCACATGGAGTCTCAAAAAGTGAATGCTGAGCACTGTCTTTTCAGTCTTTGCAGCTGTCTGTCCCTTCCACTCCTGCTCCTCCCGAGGTCCTTGTGAGAAAGACAGGGCAGGGGACTCAATGAGCCCATCGCAAGCCAAAGAGGTTGGTGTCAAGAGCCCTGAGCCCGGCTCTGGAGCAGAGTGACCCCAGGCCAACCTGGTCGTCCAGGTCCCTCCTGTCCTTTCAAACAACCCGAACAGGGGAGACTTTTGGAACTAAATCCACCTCTCTGTATGCACCCCGCCCCAGCTCCACAGTCCTCCCCCGCTTCCTCGGAACCTCCAGCTTCCCTTTCACACACAAGACACACAGCCACCCATCTCTGTGGGACGCTCTAGGGCAAGATGGTATTTGTTCCCATTGTCTCCGCGCCCAAACAGCTCCCAGAAGCCTGCACGTCTTTTCCTCACTGTTTGTTTTGAACGCATTCGTGGAAAGCACTGCTTAACCTGGCACAGCTCACTCATATGCCATGACCAGGAGATGTGGGTTCTAATCCTATCTCTGTTGTTCCCTTTGCCCCTTCCTGACACAGACAGCCTCTGCCCTACTTAAACCTCACAGGCCTAAGGGAGGCGCAGATGAAATCTAATGTGTGAACAGGCTTTGAACAGTTATAAAACATGGCACAAGAGTGAGCAATAAGAACCCCAGGCTGCTGGTAAGGGAGGGGGGGGACAGAGGAGGGGAAGCATTGTTTGTTTGTTTTTAAATCCAGCATTTCACAATTGTCTTTTAACCCCTGCCTCTCCAATGCTTTCTCAATCTATCATCCATATATCACCATCGGCAAGAGGGTTTGTGAAATGCTTTTCTTTATGTGCTGAAATGACCAGCAAAGAGGGAGAATGGTTATGCGCGCAGTGGAAACGGAGAACCGGAGAACCAGTGCTCCCAGGGTGCCTTTTGCCAAATGTATGTGACAGGATGGTGAGCGAAGTCTTAGATTTCAGCTCCTTGTCCCAACCGGCAACAAAACCCTCCAAGAGAGTCCAACTCCACAATCCCTGAGGCTAGCCTGTTCCTATGTGGCATCGCGAATAGAAATAATGGTGGCTATGCTATGTACTAGAAGATGTACATTCTTTCTAATGCTCACAGCCACAGCCCAAAGAAGATATTATGATAACCCTGATTTAGAAATGAGGAAATTGAGCTCAAAGAAGTGATTTCCCAAAGATCACTCAGCCTTCAGTGGTACATCTAGGCCTGGGTTCCAGGTCAATGGGACTCCAAAGGCCACACCCTCCAGTCCACCGAAACGAAACGCCTCCCTGGGAACCTACTCTCTAGGGGGAAACCCCCACTCAGAATCCTCCCTTTCCTGAGGCCCCCACATCCCTCAACCTGCATGGCAACACTTCTGCTCCCGATGCCAGGCCCACCTGCTGTCCCATTCCAGTCCTAGCTGATCATTAATCTGCTTTTTTTCCCTTTTTTTTAAATTTAAGGATTTATTTATTTGAGAGGGGGCGAGGGGCAGAAGGAGAGGGAGAGAGCATCTCCAGTGGGCTCCATGTTCAGCATGGAGCCCAACACGGGGCTTGATCTCAAGACCCCAAGATCATGACCTGAGACAATATCAAGAGTTGGACGCTTCACTGACTGAGCCACCCAGGTGCCCCAGATCTTTAATCTTCTAAATCCTCTACCCCAGCCTCTTGCTTGGGGACCCCTACATATTTTTAAGCCAGTCGAAGCCCCCCCCCTTGGTCCAAGACCTTCCTAGACAACCAAAACCAGACCCAGTCCTTGAACACAGAAGGCTTGGAGGCCAAGTGCTGGGAGGAATGTTTTCTGCCTGTGCTCTGAGCCCTTTGCACACTCAGCAGCCGATGCCACCTCTGCTATCCTGGTACCCTTGGCCCTGACTCAGAGACATTGAGAGATTTGCGGAATGACCTCTCACCAGCTTCATGTAACCTGTCTTCTCCCTACCTGTCCGCCTCCTCCCTGGGTGAGCTTCACCAACCTCCCCGATTCCCCAAGGGCTAGCGCTGGTCCCTGACCTTTCTGCTCAGCTCCCAGACCTAGATCCTACCATCCACTACACAGCTCCTCTTGAGGAATGAACATAACTCAAATTCAACAGCCTTGAAATGAACTCATCATGCTCCCCATCCCTCTCACTCCCTCAGAGCTGTTTAGGTCCCCAGAGACCGGCTTAGTGCTTATCCAGAGAAGCTCCACATTGTTTCCGGCTCTTTCCTCCTGACAAAGCAAGCATTCAGTGTTTGTGAAATGAATTACTGAGTGAATGAGTCCCATCATGAATCATGCTCCTTCATCAAGCAGATTCACAACAATCCAGCCTCTCCCTTTTCATATTCAAACAGCTTTACATAAAAGACAGCCCAGAATCTCTTCACCTTAAAGCAGCAATCAATTCTCTCTCAGGCATCCTTTCATCCTGTCACTGAAGATATCACATTTTTACCAAGGGCATTCAATGGAGAGGTCTGCTTTTACAGGGTAGCATATCGTATACTACAGAGTCTGCCTTACAATAATTTTAACGACATTTTTAAAAGATTTTGTGTATTTATTTGAGAAAGAGTGAGCGGTGGGGTGGGGTGGGGGTATGGGTGGGGGCAGGGAGGGGCCAAGAGGGAGAGAGAGAATCTCCCATAAGCTCGGCGCTGAGCGAGGGGCCTGGGGGCTGGATCCCAGGATCCCGAAGACCACAACCCGGACCCCAGCCAAAACCAAGAGTCGGATGCTCGCTTACCCAACTGCGCCACCCAAGCGCCCCTAATTTTAGTGACTTTGAATGGCGGCAGATTTGTCTATACTGTTGCTATATAAGAGCTTACTTCGCTCCAGATTGTGAGCATTCCTATCAGTTCCAGGTTTTCCCTGTTTGTTCCTATATGCATTTAACAAAGCAAATTACCTTATTTTCTGTGTGCACATGAAAGATCCCTAGAAGGATAAAATTGTGGGGGTGCTTAGAGGCCCAGAGTGGGAAGGAGAGTTTTCACTGAATTCCTTATAGTCCGTTTTGAATTTTAAATCACATGAATAGACTGACTATTCAAAATAAATATACCAAAAGCTTACCAAGCCTTGCAGTAGAAAAGGGGTTTAGGGGCACCTGGGTGGCTCAGTTGGTTAAGTGTCTGCCTTCTGGTCATGATCTCAGGGTCCCAGAACAGAGCTCCAGCTTGAGCTCCCTACTCAGTGGGGTGTCAGTTGGCTTCTCCCTCTTGCTTTCTCTCACCATCAAATAAATAAAATCTTTTAAAAAAAGAAAAGAAAAGAAAGAAACTGGGTGCTGAGGTGGTGTCTACCATCCGAACTCACTCCTGATATGTGCCCTCCCCAAAGTAGGTATCATGTACCTTAGGAAACGAGAGGGGAGAGCTGGGTAGAGAGATCAAGGGTAGGAGTTAGGCAGGCCGGTGAGAGATAACCCGGGACCAAGGCCCAGAAGAGGAAGGGGCACTTCCTATTTGGGGAAGGAGGCTGTGTCTACTGGGGTATAAAGTAATGGGAAACGGGACTCTCAAGGAAGGTGGAAACCAGTGTAGAAAGGGCTCTGGAAACCAGGCTCTGGGGTTCGAACTCACTCCCAGGAACCACAGGAGACTTTGGAGGGTTTGAAACAGGGCAAATGCAAAGAGTTGTGTTTGACAGCAATCCACTAGCAGCAGCGTGTAGACCAGAAAGGAAGGGAGATGTTCAAGGAGCAGCCTGCTGAAGTCTAGGAGACCGTGGCAGTCACCTGAAGGAGGGAACCAACCGTCCCTGTTTTAGCATTGAATAGCCCACGTCTTATCAAGCAGCTCCTGGGGGTCAGACTCTGACTGCCCAGGGGGCTTGGCGAACACTACCACTAATCCTCACAATGAGTAAATAGGATTAGCCCCTTTTTCCAGATGAGGAAACTGAGACTCACAAAAGTATCTTGTCCAAGGTCACGAAGCTACTAGCCACCCCCTCTGTCTTCTTTGTAATTCTCTGATGGCCCTGATCCCTGTTTTGATGCTGTATGCACTTCTTTCTCTCTCTGCCTGCACCCGCCCCATCTCTCTCTCTCTCTCTCTCACACACACACACACACACACACACACACACACACTTGTCAACCTTTAGAACAATACCAGGCTTATAGCAGGACCTCAATAAAAAATGTTGTGACTGAAGAATGATGTATGTACCTTCTGTGTTATCTCATCTGGCGCCTGGCATTAAGTGAGTTCTCCATAAATACTTTCAGTTGAACTGAAATCGCAATACCTAGCCCAATAAGAGTACGGCAGAAGGGGAAAGATCAGAAAATGATCCGTGATGGCACAACCTCCGCTATCCCAACCTTTCTGGAAGTGAGTCTTTCTGAAGGCTGAGTGGGAGGCTTCAAGTCCAGGAAGAAGAATCCCAGAGCTGCGTCCACCTCTGGGCTTCCCTCATTTCCACCCTCCCTTCTGAGATTCCCGATCCCCTTGATCTTCTTTGCCTTCCATTTTTCTCCTTTCCTTTGTTCTTCTGTTGCCCCTTAGAAACTCCTTCACTTGCCGGCCTATCCCAGCTCCCCATTTGTTTTGGTTTGATAAACTAGTGGCAGTCTTTCCTGGAAGGCCCTTCATGTCGGTTGTGCCTGATCCATCTTCCCTCACCATAGATAGCATCCCCCTTCCAGAAAGCCCTCCCTCATCTCCTAGGGCTGGCGGGGGCTCCTCTCTTCTGTGCACCTCACAGGACCCCACAGGTATAAGTGATTACATCTACCTCACACCCTGGACTGTGAGTTTCTTGATGGTTAGAGTCCCATCAGCCTGAAATTTTTTATGAAAGAAATTGGCAGACCTTTGTGCCGCTCAGCCACCTTTCTCTTGGAACCGCTTCCTCTAAGAAAGCTAGGTGTTTGCTGGTTGGCTGGAGGAGCGGTAACTGGGAAATCCTGAGTGCTGCCTGTTCAGAGTTTACCTGCTGACCTACTTCACTTCTTCCTGCCTTTTCTACATTCCCTGGTATCTCTATGACACTTGTCCATGTGGCTGCAGAGAACACCAACTTGGAAGCATGCTCTCCGCTTTGAGGGGAAGAGGGTGGCCAGTCAGGGGCTTGGCTCAGCCTTGCCTGTCCATCTTGCTTGAGGAACCAAGAGACCAGATCACCTCCATTTGGTCCACAAGCATTTACTTCAGTATTTACTCTGTACCTGAGGCTCTGAGCTGGACATCAAGGAGACAGAAATGGAAATTGATCTGTCCTTGCCCTGCCTCTGGTGCCTGTGTGACCTTGAGTCCTTTCTAGGCCTCTGCCATTTACCCATCGGAAAGTGAAGGAGGGTAGAGAGCTGATCTATCAGGGGACTTGGAGCTCTCAACATTGTGGATCTTGTCCATGCTGGAGACTCCAACCCTCCACATCTGTATTTCCCCCCAAAGACCCAGACCTGTCTCACCTCTCTCCCTCCTCTCATGAAAATGCTGAGCAGACGTGCTCCAATACATCTCACCTTGTATGTGGCCAAGTAGCCCCAATCAGCAACTTGAGAACCCCAGGTAGCTAGGGGAAGAAAAGCAAGAGAAAGTGGACAAATGGGATGACATGTTAGGTGGCCATCTGAGGTACATTGGGGAATGAAAGCACACCCCTGCTGCATACCAAGAAAGTTCCCTAAGCTTAACTGAGAAACATCTTAATCTTTTTTGAGATCTTATTTATTTGTCAGAAACAGAGAGAGTGAGCACAAGCAGTGGGAGCGGCAGGCAGAGGGAAGAACAGGTTCTGTGCTGAGCAAGGAGCCTGATGCAGGGCTCCATCCCAGGAACTGGGATCATGACCTGAGCCAAAGGCAGACACAGAACCAACTGAGCCACCCAGGTGTCCCAACTCTGAAACATCTTATTAGTCAGTCTAATCAAGGAGCTCTGAACCACAGTGGGGTTTAGGGAGGAAGACAGAACTCTGCTAATCTCCCTGAAAAAGACTAAGGAATCAGTATTTCCTTGCACTTGCAGGATACTTGATACCACTTTCGTATTTGATTTTCCTGGCAACGTGTTTGATTACATTCAAAAGATTTTTTTGAGCCCTTCTATATTCAAGGCCTTATGCTGAGAATACTGACCTTTTACTTTAAGACACTATCACACATTCAAATGCATAAACATTTCTTTTTTAAATATTTTATTTATTTATTTGACAGAGAGAGAGAGAGACAGCAAGAGAGGGAACACAAGCAGGGGGAGTGGGAGAGGGAGAGGGAGAAGTAGGCTTTCTGCTGAGCAGGGACCCCAATGCAAGGCTCGATCCCAGGATTCCGGGATCATGACCTGAGCTGAAGGCAGATGCTTAACGACTGAGCCACCCAGGCACCCCCTGCATAGACATTTCTGTGATTTTCTTTTGCTTCATGTCTGTCTCCTCCACTGTACTATAAGTCCAATAAAGGCAGAAATCCTGTCCATCTTCTTCCCCGCCAAATCTTCAGCACCTATAGCAGTGCCTGGCAAACAGTAGTCACTTAATAGGTAGTTACAGAAAAAAAATAATAAATCCAGAGGGCTGGGGCCTGAGGACAGTCTTTAATTTTGTAAAGGTGGCGTGTAGAAGCAGGACTCTTAGCCTCAAACATAGTAGATGGTCAATAGACATTAATGAAACTAAACAAATCATAACAAGAAACACACAGTGCCTAATGTATGCCAGAAACTATGCTAAGCACTTTACATTCATTTGATCATCTAATCCTTGGAAAAGCCCTGTGAAGTAGGTACTATTATTATCCCTGTTTTACAGATGGGGAAACTGAGGCACAGAAGTTCGCCAACTTGTAAGCAGCAGAGCTGAGATCTGAACCCCGGCTACCCGGCTCTCCAATCCATGTCCCTCACCATTACACTGCCTTCCAACAATGAATGCTTGAACTGAGATCTAGAGAGATGGAACAATCTGCGAAGATGTCACGGGAATAACATGCTAGAGGCAGGCCAGGAACCCAGGTCTGCTCTCTATATAATGCTTCTCCCGCTCTATCATATGATATCGGGCTACTGATACAGAGCCCTTGGGAAGAGAGGCACCAGGACGGATCTGAGAAGTCTAGATATCCGTGCAGAAAAAGGCCCAGGTTGGCTAGGTAGGTCTCCGCAGAAGATGGGAGGAGCCAAAAAACAGAAACAAGTATCATCACCAGGCCTCCTTTCTTAAGCAGGGAAGTAGGTTGCTTTTCAGGGGTCCTATTCAAGGTCTGAACCATTCTCTCTTCCTGCACTCATTTATCAGGGACTCCCACACACATAGCCAGAAGCACCCCAAGGTCGTATCTGCTTCATTGCAATGGAGCACACATGAAGAAAGGCTATATATTAGAGGGATATTAGAGAGATTAGATTGGGTGTTCTGAAACCTGGTGTGTGTAGGAAGCTTGGGGTGGGGCCAGGACTAAACAACAGGGAAGACTGGAGTAAAGGTTAGGTCAAGCTGAAGGGACTCAATGGTAAGAGACTAGAGCAAAGCACCTACAGAGGTGCTGGCTTTCTGTTTGGGTCTCTTGCCACAACTGAAGAGCACCACTGCCATGGCCTTCCTCTCCAGACTAGATCTTCAGGAATGCCTCCAAACCCTGTCTGTTTTGCAGTGGCTCCCAGTCTACGTGTTTTTAGGTGAGTGAATCCCAGGGGCTGGAGAGCATATGAGAACAGGCCAAAAAAGAGGCCAGGAACACCCCCTCCCCCAGCAATAAGGAAGGTTCCAAAGAGATTATTCGGTTGGTCCCCGCCCTCTGGGAAAGACTGCTCCTCCCCACCCAGAGAGAGGGCTGCTGCTGAGTTCATGAAATTTCTCTTTCCAGTGGAGGGGCATGAAGGCCATGAGTGAGGCTACTGTTGTTCTCGTTCAAAGATCACAGAGGCCTTCTCAGGACTGCCCCCTCTTTTTTAAATTTCAAGTCTTTATTTAAATTCCAGTGAGGTAGCTCATAGTGTAATATCAGTTTCAAGAGTAGAATAGAGTGATCCGTCACTTACGTATGACGCCCAATGCTCACCCCAACCAGTGCCCTCCATAATACCCATCCCCCCATTTAACCCAGCCCCCTGCCCACCCTCTCTGAACTAGCTGGAAAGAGTCATATTCAGGGATGGGAGCAGAGGTGGTGGCGGCTTGCAGAACTATTATTACTAGGTAGGCAGAAGGTGACTTTCCAGTATAAAACTATGGTGAGAGAATTCTGGAAAGTCTCGGAGCTGCCTGAGTGACTCAGAACAGAATTTTAATAAAGCACCTGTTGTACTGTGGACTCAAAGCATGGCAATTATCAGTGCTTGGCAAATGGGTTGTGAGCTCTCAGCTTTTCCCAGCCAGAAACTAGGACCTCTTGGGCAGTCAGTTACAAGGACCAAGCTTGGACACTGGATGGGGAAAAATGTAATCCTGAAGGCAGCCAGTGCCAATCTATGGGAGGCTATCTGATCGATCCCTTAGATCAGATGGTCTTAACCAAAGGCCTATAGACCTAGAAACTGAGGTTGGGAAGGAGGGGGCGATTTTGAATTTGGATAGAAAAAAATTACCTTTATTTTCACTGACCTCAAGCTGAAATAATGAATGTAGGCAACAAACACAGAAACATCAGCAATACCAGTGAATTTTTCAGTCATAGACATCACAGGTTTGCTTTCCACATGCCAGTTGCTGCAAGGATCTTGAAATTTCTTTTATGCTCATGACTACCTCAAAATTCCAGTAATTATTGGAACCACCATTAGGTCTGGTTATTTAATGCATGAACCAAGAAGCCCAGGTTACTAGATCACATTTTTTATAATGTTTTGAGAATTGCATCATAATATGATGTATTTCCTTTGTAAGTCTGTGTATTTTATTTTGGGTATTTAAGGTATTATTCAGAGAAGGGGTCCCTGGGCTTCCCCAGACTGCCAACGGGGTCCATGACCCCCAAAAGGTGATGACTTATTGAGCCTTATTTTAACCAAATCATGCTGAGCTCTTAGTCTGTCAATGGCCCACCTCTAGCTGTATTTTTTTTAAAAAAGCGGTATTTCTGTAAACTTCCTTCTTAGCCTTTCATATTTTCTCTTTGTTTCCCTTTGTGTTTATCTTAACTTCCTCCAACAGACTCCTTTGACAAGTTCCAGCCCCCAGTTAGGGAAGTGAGGGCCACTGGAACATCCTAAAAGGCTTGGCATCGTGGTGAGAGCCACCATTTTAAGTCTGGATCTCAGAAAAAACAGGCAAAGATGGGGATTAGAGAGCAGAGGAAAGAGGTCCAGAGAGGAAGAACTGTGTAAGTTGATCCCTTTAGGGGTAGGGTCTCTCCCACCCCAGAGAGACTTTGTGTGGCATTCAAACACAAGTGCCCACACCGGTCTGGCTCTTCTGGGGAGCTCTCTTCAATAAAATGTTTTCACTTTTCCACCACAGAATGATTTGTTTTGACATTTTTTTTTTCTCTCTTCCTCTCCCCATCTCAGAGGACACTGCCTCTAAACAGGGATGAGGATAGAGGGCATATCCAACACTGAATATGTAAGGTCCCACGTGAGCCTCCTAATATTAGCCTCTAACATTAGAATGTTAGCCTCCTAATTATGCCCACTCCCATCTTCCTAGCCTCCAGTCATCCTGGAAGAGCTGGAGGTGTGGAGTGAGAATGTTAGGGACCAATGGTGGCACCTACGCGTCTTCAGGGGGAAAAGCTCATAACATGTAAATGTTTTGTTTCTCCTGCATTTTCAAAAGTTTTTAAAAATTGCAGTGAAATACACACGACATCCAATCAACCGTTTTAACTATTTTTAAGTGTCCATTTTATTTTTTAAAAGATTTTATTTATTTATTTGACACAGAGAGAGATCACAAGCAGACAGAGAGGCAGGCAGAGAGAGAGGGGGAAGCAGGCTCCCTGCTGAGCAGAGAGCCCAGATGCCAGAACCCTGAGACCATGCCTTGAGCTGAATGCAGTGGCTTAACCCTCTGAGCCACCCAGGTGCCCCTAAGTGTCCATTTTAGCAGCATTAAATATATTCAGTATTGTGCAACCATCACCAACCTCCATCTACCTCCAGACCTCTTTTCATCTTGTAAAACTGAAACTCGGTGCCCAGCAAACAAGAACTCACCGTTTCCCCTTCCCCCAGCCCCTGGCAACCACTACTCTACTTTCCATCTCTGAATTTGAGTCACACTCAAATGGGTGAGTGGGCACCTCATGTAAGTGGAATTATGAACTCTTTGTCCTTCCAAGACTGGCTTGTTTCACTTACCATGTCTTCAAGTTCCACCTGTGTTATATCATGTGACAGGATTTCCTTCCTTGTTAAGGCTGAATGACATTCCATTGTGTGACTATTCTAAGTAATGGTTCTATAAACATGGGTGTTCAAATGTTTCTTTGAGATCCTGTTTTCAATTCTGTTGGATATATTCCCAGAAGTGCAATTGCTGGATCATATGGATATTCCATTTTACTTTTTAAAAAAAGATTTTATTTATTTATTTGACAGAGAGAAAGACAGACAGACAGCAAGAAAAGGAACACAAGCAGGTGGAGTGGGAGAGGGAAAAGGCCTCCCTCAGAGCAGGGAGCCCAATGCGGGGCTAGATCCCAGGACCTCTGGATCATGACCTGAGTCAAAGGCAGATGTTTAATGAATAAGCCACCCAGGCACCCATATTTTACATATTTTTGAGGAACAGCTATACTGTTTTCCATAGCAGCTGCACTGTTTTACATTCCCACCGACAGTGTGTAAGGGATCAAATTTCTCCAAATTCTCTCCAACACTTCTTTATTTTCTGGTTTGTTGTTTGTTTGTTTTTTTTAAACAGGAACCATCCTAATGAATGTGATGCCATCTCACTGTGATTTTGATTTGCATTTTCCTAATGATTAGCAGTGTTGAGCATCTTTTTGTATGCTTATGTTTATTGGCTTGTTGGCCACTTGTCTCAACTTCTTTTAAATCGATCATCATTCCATTTATCTTCCTCTATTGGCTTAGATGTTATACATCCTGTTTCTATTATTTTAGCAATTACACTAGAAGTTACAACATGAATCCCGAGTCTTGGAGTTTACCGAGGTAGCTGTAGCATTTAACAGCGTGAGATATTAAAGATATTAAGATATTCACATCTGTTCAATAGTTACAGAGCAAATACTAATTATATGACAGCAACTGTCCTTGTCAAGACTACAATGAGTCAAGTACCAACTCCTTACTATCTAGGAACAAAGATAAAGCAATCATTAATTCCACCATCATACACAGTTTACACATCATACTGGACACATACACAAGTCACTACAATAGAAGACAGACTAGTAAGTGAAAGAAGGAGTCACAGTGAAGTGATATTAGGGTTTCAAGGGAAAAAATATCACACCAACTTGAGGGGATTGGGAAGGTAGAAAAGAGAATCAGTAAAACATGGTGAACAGGACATGGATTCTGGAATTTGTCTAACTTGGACGACAATTCGCTGTTACTTCCAACAAGTATTGTGACCCACTCTAAGGCTCAGTATCCCCATCCTCTCAGCTTGGTCTGCAGTAATTGCTCCATACAGAAAATTGTCCCTCCCTCCCTCCCTTCCTACCCTCTCTCCCTTCTCTCCCTCCTTTCTTAATTTCCTCCATTCTTCTTTCTCACCCACTTTCCTTCATTCCTCTCTCTCAGAGCTTTCCTCAGTGCCTCTCCTTCCCAATGATGTTCAGAATCATGGCTGATTACTGAGCATCACTGAAAGTAATGGGAGACAAAATAGGGGAAAAGAGAAAAAAATGCAGAGGGACAAGAAGGAGGGGAAATGTGAGAAGAGAGGAATGGAAAGACAGTTTGGGAGTGATGTGAAATAGTAAGACTCATGAGCCTTAGAATTGGGCAATGGCCCTGACAGACCCCTTCCCCGCCCCACCCCCCCCACCCCCATGGAGGGCCAGCTTCCATTAGAGGATGGCTCTCCATCTGTCTTTTCTTTTCTGGACTTGTATCACCATCTACCTAAACTGTTGCTATATCTTCTTTCCTGGCCCTCTACCTTCTACTCTCCATCCTCTCCAACCTATTCCACTGTGTGCTACCAGTAGAGTCTTTTTTGTTTAAGATTTTATTTATTTATTTGACAGAGAGAGAGATCACAAGTAGGCAGAGAGACAGGCGGGGGTGGGGTGGGGAGGAGGCTCCCCTGTGAGCAGAGAGCCCCATGTGGGGCTCGATCCCAGGACTCTGGGTTCACTACCTGAGCCAAAGTCAGAGGCTTTAACCCACTGAGCCACACAGGTGCCCCACCAGTAGAGTCTTCTGAAAACGTCTTGATTACAGTCCTCTCCTGCTCAAAAATAGTGTTTTCCCACTGCCTACTCAGTGAAGTACAAATGTGTTAGCCTGGGCATTCAAGGCCCTCCTCCACTCTGGCTCTAACCTTTTACCAGCTCATCACCCTGTCCTTCCCCTATATGAAGTTTCTGCTCCAGGCAGTCTATTCACAGAACAAATGTAAAGGGTATCCTCCCACTCCTTCACCTCTGCTCTGACTATTCCCTCCACTAGAAGGATGCTTTGATCATTCTTGCTGGACTAATCATGGACAACCCCTCCTTTGACATATTGCTCAAGTCATGTCTTCTCTGCAACATTTCTTAGACAACCTAAGACTACATCATCTCTGAAGGTCCAAAGCAATTTGTAAAAATAGGATAGGTAGGAGCCCTTATGTCCTTTGCCCCCTCTATCCAATAAGCCCCATGAGGATAGGTACCATGTCTTGTCATGGTTATATTTCTCACAAGACCAGGCTTGACATTAAAATTGATGATTCTTCTAGATTTCTTCTTCCTTAGTAGTGACCTTAAGTCCATATCTTGTTCCTTTTCCTCTCTCCTGGTCATCCTTTTGTTTTGTTTTTTGTTTGTTTTGTTTTTGTTTTTGTTTTATTTAGTTTGTTTGTTTTTTAGACCTACCTTCTTTCTCTGGCTTCTGATACCACATAAAATAGGACATAGTCTTGGGAGTCAGACAGGCCAGATCTGCCACTTGCTTGTTATGTGACCTTGTGCAAGTAAGTTACTATTATTTTTTATGTGACCTTCACAAGTAAGTCATTTATTCTCTCCCACTATAGAAACATAACATATGCCTCTAAGGACCATTGTGGATATCAAAGAGACCAAAAAAATCCTCAAAAGAGGTTCATTTTCTTCCTTTCTGTTATAGAAATTGACATTACTCGGAGCCCAACAACCCCACCTCCTAAGACACTGGCCAACCTTGCCATTTGATCAACAGAGGAATGACCACTTCTGAGACAAGCACCCTAGGTTCTGACTTCATTATACCTTTAGGAAGAATACCAAGTAACTAGATCCTAGAAAATTAGGCAGAGACTTTGATACATTCCCAGCATTCCCACAGGCTCCTGCAAAGCACCATTCATTTACCCCCTACCTCCAATCAACTACCAAACTCTGAAAATTCTCCATCCATAGTATCTTTCAAACTGGTTTAAGAAATAGTAACCTACTTCAAGTTCCCATACCCTCTCATTTAAATTGCTACAATTCTTAGCTGATTTCCTGCCTACAGTTTCTCTTGCCACCACATTTATCCCAAATTATCTTCCTAATACACAGATATGATCACTCTGTTCCTCTGCTTAATAACTTTCACTGGTTTCATCTTCCCTCTAGCATCAGGCCTAATCTCCCCGGCTTCCTTTCCAGTTCCATCTCCTATTTCATGGTCTCCCATGCTCCTCGTACATTTGCAGGTTATGATGTTATGGCCTTGCACCCCTCCATCTACAGGTCTTTGAGTTCTTCCTTGTGCATGGAAGGCCATTTCTCCACTAATATTTCCATCAAAATCCTACTCTTCCTCCAAAATTCAACTTAACTCCTACCCTCTACAAAAAGCCTTTTTCTAGGTTCCCCAGTAGTAAGGAATGGTCTTCCACTTGGTTTCCCACAGAATGACATTTGAAGGGCTCCTGTTATTTTTATTTTAAAAATAATTTTAAAATAAATAATTTTTTAAAATAAAAAGAAGAAAAAAGATCACAAATCACTAATGTAACCTTCTGGGGTGCCTCGGTCATTTAAGCATCTGACTTTGGCTCAGGTCATGATCCCATGGCCCAGGGATGGAGCCCACATCAGGTTCCTCACTTAGCTGGGAGTCTGCTTCTCTGCCTCTCTCTCCCTCTCCTTTTGCCTCTCCCCGCCATGTTCTCTCTCAAATAAATAAATACATATTTAATAAATAAATAAAATTATCTACCTGTCAGGATTATGAGAGAATTAAATGAGAAAATTAAATTAAACTTAATGTATAAGTATATACATTATTATTATAAGTAATAATGTATAAACTTAATATAAGTGCTGAACAGAGTGCTTATTAATCATAAATGCATGGTATCAATGACCATATGCACATTATTTGCATCATTTCCTTATTTATTCTTTTCACCCTCCTCCTTGCAGTCCCAACCCTGTCCCCATGGTTTGTAGCACAGAGATTTCACATGAAGTGTGCTCCAAGTTTGTTGGATTATTAAATTACCTTTAACTCCCACAAGTTCTTATATTGTGGTTAATGTAGATCTAATAAGTAATCACAAAGTCACAGGAATTCATCTGTGACAAACTAACCACATTCTCGGATTTCTAAGGGCTTTGAGCCAGCCAATAGGACACTGAGTTTTTGCTTTCCACTGGCAGCTTGCCTGTAGCTTTATACAAACCTGTTCACCTTGGAACCCCAGAAGGCCTTTCCTTGTTTGGAATAAGAACATTAGTGGTTTTTGCCCCTGTCAGCTTTCATCTGCTGCTTGGTGAATTTTGAAATCATAACCTCTCCATGTGTTACAATTTAACATAACAAATATTTATCACGAGTCATCTCCCTGTGCTTGGCCCTGTGGTAAAGGTTGTTTTCAAGAAGCTTGCCATCTAATAGGGAGAGGGCCAGATATATGAGGTAATAACTACACAAGCAGCGGAATGAAACAGGACCAAAGAGAAGCATAAGTAATGCGCTGTGGGTGTGCGGAAGAGGGACACTTAATTCTGAGCAGAGAATCACACAAAATACCATTTAAAGGGGTATCATTTCAACTAATTCTTGAAGGCTGAAAGAATTTTGATACGCAGAAAGCTGAAGAGAGGGTAGTCAGAATAAAGGCACAGGTGCCTGGGTGGCTCAGTGGGTTAAAGCCTCTGCCTTCGGCTCAGGTCATGATCCCAGGGTCCTGGGATCGAGCCCCACATTGGGCTCTCTGCAAAGCAGGGAGCCTGCTTCCCTTCCTCTCTCTCTGCCTGCCTCTCTGCCTACTTGTGATCTCTGTCTTTCAAATAAATAAATAAAATCTTTTAAAAAAATAGAATAAAGGCACAGCCTCTCCAAAGGCAGAGATGTAAACATTCATGGAAGGTTAAGAGAATGGGGAGTAGAACAAAGTGGTTTCACATATTTCAGCCATTTGCATCCCACCTTCTGTTTTTTTCCACAGCTGAGTACTACCTGTACTCTTATGACTTAACATTTTTTTCTAAGCTGACTCACTGCTATTACCAAAATTCACATATTTTTTAAATATTTATTTATTTGAGAGAGAGAGAGAGAGCATGAGCAGGAGGGTGAGAGGGAGAGGGAGAAAGAATCTCAAGCAGACTCCGTTCTGAGTGCAGAGCCCAACATGAAGCTCAATCCCAGGACCCTGAGATCATAACCTGAGCTAAAACCAAGAGTTGCATGCTTAACCAACTGAGACACTCAGGTGCTCCTAAATTAATGTGTTTGAACAGAAATTTTATATCACTACCATAAGTTTACTTTTATTCACGGTACATTAAAATAATTTTCCATCCATATACCACCTCAGACCATCTACCATAACTACAGTGGGCATATGAACGATGCTCTGAGAAATACTGGGCTAGAGCATAAGCAGTATCAGGGCAGGGAGTGAGAGATGAGGCTAGGAAGCTGTGTGGGGATAGTCCACGGAGGGCCTTATATGTCAGGATAACATGTTTAGACTTTTTTCTGCCAACAGTGGAATAATACTGAAGGTTTCTGAAGTAAACAACATTATGACTGTGCTTTAAAAAAAAAGAAAAAATCTAGCAGTAGCACAGGAAATGGACCAGAAGGGAAGACACCAGCAGGCAAAAAGAGCAGACTAAAGACTGTACTCCAGACCAGAGGAGATCGAGCCTTCAACCATAGCAGTGGCAATGGAGATAGAAGCAGGATAATGAATGGGAGAGAGATTTTTTGGAAAGGGGAGGAAGTCAAAGAGAGCTCCAAAATATTGCAAAAGGGCCATTTATTTTAAGGGCTAAAAGATGAATAGGAACTAGCCAGGAAAGAGCTGAGGAAGGATTACTTCCAGGTGAAAGGGGATAGCATACACAGAAGCCCAGAGGCCAGAGAGCAGAATGAGTTGGAGGAGAGACAGAACAGTATGGTGGAATGCCGAAAACAAGGGAGGTGGCCAGCGGCTTCACCACAGAGGGCCTTCAAAACCAAGATTACAAGACCTTAAGAGCCTTTACCTTAAGAGTCATCAGAAGCCACATTCGATGCTGAATTATTAAATTACCATTTACTCCCACATTCTTATATTTACAGTCAATTTAGACCCAGTAAGTAATTTCAAAGCTACAGAAATGCCTCCTTAACGACCCAGTCATATTCCTGGTTAAATGGTGTACAGAGACAGAGTCAGATTTGCATTTAGCATCACACACACACACACACACACACACACACACACACACACCTTCCACACTTGTCCAATTATTTTTTTAGAGTAAATGCCTAGAGAAGAAATAAATGGCCAGTGGCACCTTGGTGGCTCGGTTGGTCAAGCATCTGCCTTCAGCTCAGATCCCGGGGTCCTGGGATCAAGTCCCGCATCAGGCTTCCTGCTCAGTGGGGAGTCTGCTTTTCCCTCTGTGCCCAACCCCTGCCCCCGCTCAAGTGCTCTCTCTCTCTCTCTCTCTCACTCACTCTCTCTGTCTCAAATAAGTAAAATCTTTTTTAAAAAGATTTAGAAGGCATTAAAATAATCTAGGAAAGAGATAATGGTTGCTTAGACTGGGTAGTAACATGAAAGGGGGAAATAGAATCATTTGAAAGGCGTTTAGAAGGTAGAACTGCCAGGAATTGGTAACTGACTAAAGGAAAAAATAATTAGAGCTTAGAGGTTAAGGATGAAGTCTCTGGAGTAAAACGGTCTTCACTTTTCACCCTGGGTCACCCACACTGGCTCACCCACACGCTAGTTTGTGGCCTCAGGTAGTTATTTAACCTCTCTAAACCTGGGCTCCTCATGTACAAAATGAGATTAGTTACTGTCATAATGGAGTCTTTGTGAAGATTAAATAAACTATGCATGTAAAATTATGAATGTACAATAAATATTGGCTATTACTGTATGAGGAAAGTGAGCAGGTAAAATGCATCAAAGATAATTTGAAGAAAGCACCCACTTAGATTCATACTGGTACCACCTTTAACTTAAGCTAGTAAACAATAGTAATTAGAGGCTATACAAGTTTAAATTTATTTTTTTAAGTCAGAGCCAGGGTCAAAAGGGTCAATTTACCAAGGATATATAACTATCCAAAAGTAGATGCACCCAACAACAGAGCGTCAGTATCTATATGAAGCAAAAGCGAGCAGAACTGAAAAGAAAAATAGACAAACTAACAATGATATTTGGAGACTTCCTCCAAAACCACAAACAACCAAAACTCACACAAGATTAAAGGAGAACCCATAACTACTAATTAAATTAAAGTTCTAATTTTAGAAAATAAGAAACCTTCCAAAACAGAAAACTGCAGGCCCAGATGGTTTCAACAGCAAATTCTACCAAACATTTTAAAGAAGATATATCACAGATTCTACACAACCTTTCCCAGAAAATAAAAGAGGAAGGAACACTTGCCAACCCATTTATGAGGCCAGACCTTGATACCAAACCTAGACAAAGATGGTACAAGAAAGAAAACTATAGACCGATATTCCTCATAAATATAAATGCAAAAATCCTCAATAAAATACTAGCAAATTGAATCCAGCAATACAAAGCATAATATACCACAGCCAAGTGGGCTTTATCCCAGCAATGCAAGTGAAAATATTTGAAAATCAATGTAAACTACCATATTAACAAAGGAAGAGAAAACACATGATCATATCAACTGATGTAGACAAAGCATGACAAAATTCCATTTCAGTCATGATAAAACCTCTCAGCAAACTAGGAATAGAAGGACACTTCCTCAACCTGACAAAGAGCATCTATTAAAAAAAACTGTAGCTAACATCATATTTAATGGAAGACCAAACACTTTGTCCCCAAGATTGGCAGCAAAGCAAGGATGTCCACTCTCACCATTTGTACTCAACATCATACTAAAAGTCATAGCAAGTGCAGTAAGACAAGAAGAAGAAGGAAAAAAGAAAAGCATACAAATTGAAAAATAAGTTTTAAAAAACCACCATAATTTAACAGATGAGATGATTGTCTGTAGAAAATCCCAAGAAAGGGTGCCTGGGTGGCTCAGTGGGTTAAAGCCTCTGCCTCCGGCTCAGGTCATGATCTCAGGGTCCTGGGATCAAGCCGTGCATTGGGCTCTCTGCTCAGCGGGGAGCCTGCTTCCCCCTCTCTCTCTCTGCCTGCCTCTCTGCCTACTTGTGATCTCTGTGAAATAAATAAATAAAAACTTTTTTAAAAAAAGAAAATCCCAAGGAATCTATTAAACACACACACACACACACACACACACACACACACACACACATCCAAGAACTAGCAAAGGAGTTTAGCCAAGTTACAGGATCACACATAAAAATCAACCACAAAAAAAAAAAAAAAGATCAACCACAGTTCTATATACTAACAGAAAACAACTGAAAATAGAAATTCAAGGGAGCACCTGGGTGGCTCAGCCCGTTCAATGTCTGACTTTTGATTTCAGCTCAGGTCATGATCTCAGGGTGGTGAGATTGACCCCCGTGTCAGGCTCTGTGCTCAGAATGGAGTCTGCTTGAGAGTCTCCCTCTCCCTCTGCCCCTACGCCAACTCACACTCTAAGTAAATAAATAAATAGTCTTTTTTTTTAAATCAAAGAATAGAAACATTTTACATAAAATACACCAGTTTTTAAAATTTTATTTATTTATTTGACTGACAGAGATCACAAGTAGGCAGAGAGGCAGGCAGAGAGAGAGAGAGAGAGAGGAGGAAGCAGGCTCCCCGCTGAGCACAGAGCCTGATGTGGGGCTCGATCCCAGGACCCTGAGATCATGACTCGAGCTGAAGGCAGAGGCATTAACCCACTGAGCCACCCAGGCGCCCCTAAAATACACCAGTTTTAGCTTCCACATTGTTGTCCACACACACATCAAAATATGATATCATTTTGCTCAACCTGTAGCATGTGAGCCTGAGTAGGGAGCCTGATCTGGGGCTTGATCCTGGGACCTTGAGATCATGACCTGAGCCAAAGGCAGTTACTTAACCAACTGAGCCACCCAGGTGCCCCTATTCTTAATAAATTTCAATTGTCAAGAACTGCAGACAACATGTGCTACTCAAGGGGGCATTCCAGAATAGAGTGGCTGACAGATCTCAGGGGACCTTGAGATCATTTCAGGGCTGTCCTTACTGGCCCGTCACAATCAGGCCACATTTCAGAGCTCCCCACTCTGCCTATCAATCAGGTGTCATGGTAGTAAGTCTCTTGACGTGACATTCTCCACTAGTGGACTTCAGAGACCTATCTACCTGTAGTGTTCAGCAGGGTCTGAACCCCCATTTTAAAAATGGGAAGTCAGATGACCTGTGAGATGCAACTAATTCCCAGGACAACTGTGGTGCTCCAAAAACTCAAGGTTAGGCAGGATGAATCTGTTCTTGTTCATAAAAAAGGCAACAAAGACATTGATCCTCATGGCAGAATACATTTGCCTAGTATACCTGTATGCTTCTCAAGTTGAGCACCGGTTGTTCCAAGCTCCATCCCTGGGCTGTGCTCCCCTGCAGTACTCTAAAAAACACTCCCCACAATGCTCTGAGCAGCAGCAGTACTTATCCTATATTTGCTCTTTACCGAAAAAAAGTCTTTTAACTTCATATTAGCTTTTTAAGTGGTTAATCTGCTACCTTTATTATCTATTTCCACTTACTGGTAGATTTTTACTTCTGCATGTTTTCATGTTACTAGTTAGTGCCTTTTCTTTTCAGCTTAAAGAAGTCCCTTTTAACTTTTTTTTGTAAGGCCAGTTTAGTAGTGATCAAATCCTTTACTTTTGCTCGGGTAAAACACCCTCTACCACTCCTTCAATTCTGAATGATAACCTTGTCAGGTAGAGTTTTCTTGGTTGAAAACTTTGCTTTTGTTTATTTGCTTGTTTTCTTTTTTCACTGAAGAATAATTAACATTCAGTGTTACATTAGTTTCAGGTGTACAATATAATGATTCAATAATTCTAGAGGTCATTCATTATTCATCAAGATAAATGTACTCTTGATCCTTTTTATCTATTTCACGTTACTTCCCACTCATCTCCCCTCTGGTGACCACCAGTTTGTCGGTATTTTTTTTTTAATATTTTATTTTTATTTATTTGTTAGAGAGAGAGAGAGAGTGAGCACAGGCAGACAGAGAGGCAGGCAGAGGCAGAGGGAGAAGCAGGCTCCCTGCCGAGCAAGGAGCCCGATGTGGGACTCGATCCCAGGACACTGGGATCATGACCTGAGCCGAAGGCAGCCGCTCAACCAACTGAGCCACCCAGGCGTCCCCAGTTTGTCGGTATTTAGGAGTATCATTTTGTTGGTATCTTTTTCTTTGTTCATTTGTTTTGTTTCTTAAATTCCACATATGAATGAAATCATATGGTGTTTGTCCTTCTCTAACTGATTCATTTCACTTAGCATGATACCTTCCAGGTCCAGCCATGTTACAGATGGCAAGATCACATATAGATACACATATATACATATACATATAACAGCTTCTTTATCCATTCATTTATGGATGGACCCTTGGGTTGCTTCTATATCTTGCCTGTTATAAGTAATGCTGCAGTAAATATAGAGGTATATATATCTTTTCCATTTAGTGTTTCTCATTTCCTTTGAGTAAATACCCATTAGAGGAATTACTGGATCGTATGGTAATTGTATTTTTAATTTTCTAAGGAACCTCCATACTGTTTCCACAGTGGCTGCACCAATTTGCATTACCACCAATAGTGCACAAAGGTTCTTTTTTCTCCACGTCTTCATCAACACTTGTTATTTCTTGCCATTTTGATTCTAGCCATCCTGACAGGTATAGGGTGGTATCTCATTGTGATTTCAATTTGCATTTTCCTAATGATCAGTGATGTTGAGCATCTTTTCCTGTGTGTGTTGGCCATCTGCATGTTTTCTTTGGAAGAATGTCCATTCATGTCCTCTACCCATTTTTTATTTGGATTATATTTTGGTGTTGAGTTATGTAAGTTCTTTTTATATTTTGGATAGTAACTTCTTATCAGATATATCATTTGCTAATCTCTTCCCTCACTCAGTAGGTTGTCTTTATGTTTTATTGATTGTTAACTTTGCTATGCAAAAGACTTTTTATTTTGACGTAGTCCCAATAGTTTATTTTTTCTTTTGTTTCCCTGGCCTTAGGAGACTTATCTAGAAAAATGTTGCTATGACTCATGTCAGAGATATTACTGCCTGTGTTCTCTTCTAGGACTCCAATGATCATGTCTCACATTTAGGTCCTTGATCCACTTTGAGTTTATTTTTGTGTATGGTATAAGAAAATGCTCCAGTTTCATTCTTTTGCATGTAGCTGTCTGGTTTTCCCAACACCATTGTTGATGAGACTTTTCCTCCTTGTATATTCTTGCCTCCTCTGTCATACATTAACTGACCATATAAGCATGGATTTATTTCTGGGCTCTCTATCCTATTACATTGATCTATGTGTCTATTTTTGTGCCAGAACCATACTGTTTTGATCACTACAGCTTTTTTTTTATGATTTTATTTATTTGACAGACAGAGATCACAAGCAGGCAGAGAGGCAGGCAGAGAGAGGAAGGGAAGCAGGCTCCCTGCTGAGCAGAGAGCCTGATGCGGGGCTCAATCCCAGGACCCTGGGATCATGACCTGAGCCGAAGGCAGAGGCTTTAACCCACTGAGCCTCCCAGGCGTCCCGATCACTACAGCTTTGTAGTACCTTGAAACCTGGGGTTGTAATATCTCCTGACTTTTTCTTCTTTTCAAGATTACTTTGGCTCTTCTCTCTGCTTTAATATTCTCTCATGTCTAAAAATACTTTTGGCATTTTTATTATAATGTGTGTTGGTATAGATTTCTTTGGATTCATCTTATTTGGAACTCTTTGCTTCTTGGAGCTGAGTGTCTATTTCCCTCCATAGGTTATGGAATTCTTTAGCCATTATTTTCCCAAATGAGTTTTCTTCCCCTTTATCTCTCTTTTTTCGTTTTGGGGTCCATATAATGAAAATGTTAGTCTGCTTGATATTGTTCCATAAGTCCCTTAAGCTACCTTACTCGTTTTCAATTTTTTTTTCTTTTTAATGCTTGGTGTTAGTTTTTCTGTCCTGTGAAATTGACTGATCCTTTACTCTGTTTTACCTAGTCTGCTGTTGAACACCTCTACTGTATTTTCCAGTTCAGTTATTGTATTCTTCAGCTCCATGACTTCTGTTTGGTACTTTATTATGCTTTCTATCTCATTGTTGACATTCTTCTCAAGTTCAATGAGCATCTTTATGGCCTTTACATTGAATTCTTTATCAGGTGGATTATCTCCATTTTTAAATTTTTTTAAAGATTTTATTTATTTATTTGACAGAGAGAGAGATCACAAGTAGGCAGACAGGCAGACAGAGGGGGAGGGAGAAGCAGGCTCCCTGACAAGCAGAGAGCCCGATGCAGGGCTCGATCCCAGGACCCTGAGATCATGACCTGAGCCCAAGGCAGAGACTTAACCCACTGAGCCACCAGGTGCCCAGATTATCTCCATTTTTAAGGGTTTTTAGTTTTAAGGTTTTTTTTTCCCTGAGGAAAGTGAGTCTTTCACTTAGAACATATTCCTCTGTCTTCATTTTGCTTCACCCTCCATGATTGTTTCTGTGTAACAGCTATCTCTCCCAGTCTTGAAAGAGTGGCCTTGTGTGGGAGATTAATTAAATTAATTAATCCTTTATCTTTTGGTTATTCCTCAGACCTTTATAATTGTTTAAGTACCCTGATTTTTTCTTGATAGTTTCCAGTTGTTGAGGGAAGGCCAACACCTGTCAGTGTCCCCAAGAGAGAGACCTCGGACAGTTTATCTTCAGGCTAATTATAAGCCAGATCCGCAGGCAACAGTTTTTAAGGTAGGCAAATATAGACAGTCTTGTGAGTCTACAATATAAACCCTGCTGATATCCAGACAAGAATCCAGGTGTCCTCTGGTCAATAGCTGCAAAAATTGTGACTTTAGACTTCAAGCTCCCATCTGAGTGGTATCAGCCAGCTGTGGGGAGGACAAGGGAGGCCACTAACGTGGCATCTCCCTGTCCATATTCCCTGGGGGGTTCCTCTGTAGCCCCTGGATGTGTGGCAAACCTGAAGCCTTCCCCTCAGTCTGAAGCTTAGGGACAAGAAAATAAAACTTTTTCACATGAAGACTAGGGGTTCGTTTCAGTCTGCTCTTTGTGCAGTGCCCTGTGCCAAAGACTCTCTCTCTAATTGGTTTGGACTCGTGGGGCCCAGAAGTGCTTTTCTCCTGACCAAGACAACCAGGTGCTCAAGTAGTGTCCTTTCTATGGGCTGCATGTGCTTGCTGGCTGTGGCTTGGTGGGACATGACTATGGCACATGGGGGTGGGGCACTTGGCCAGCCCAACTGCAATGGGGTAGGCTGCACCTGCAATGCATGGGGGGGTGGTGGGGGACAGTCCTACTGGAGCTAGCAGGCTAGAGGCAGGGTGTGAAGAGTCACCTGCTAGTCCCAACACCAACAAAGCAGGAGAACTCAAAAATGACACCCACTGGTGCCTCCATCCTTAGAGAACATCCAAACAGGTTTCTTTTTCTCCAGCAGATGCTTTAAGATTAAAACATGAGTCTCTTCCACATCCTATTCAGGCGCCTTTCAAACTGTTGCTTTTGTGCTGGATTCCAGGGCAACCAGGTCTGTGTGCAAGCCCTTTTAAGAATGAACTTTCCATTTCCTATAGCCCTATGGTTCTCCTTGAAATAAACCTTGGTTTTCAAGACCAGACACTCTGGGGTCTCACCTTTCTGGTGCAGTTCTCAAGGTTTGGGAGGCCTGAGAGGAGGCAAAAACACTTCACTCCTCAGGGATGAGCTCTAGATTATAAGACCTCCCTCCCAAATGTGGGTCACTGCTTCCGAATGTGGGGGTTCCTTTATAGACTGTGTCTCCACCTCTCCTACGTATATCAAGGTGGCTTTTTTATCCTTTGTCCTGGAAGCTCTGCTCAGCTAGCTTTAAGGTCCTTTCCAGAGGGAATTGTTCTTTGTGTAGCTGTAGAGTTGTTATGTTCATGAAAGAAGGTGATCCTTCTACACCACATCTTAAACCCTCTATGGCCAAAAGTAATTCAATGGAGGAAGGGTAGTCTTTTAAACAAATGATGCTGGAACAACTGGATATCCATATGTACCATATGAACCTTGATCAAAACCTCAAATCTTACTTAAAAAATAACTCAAAAAATAGACCACAGACATAAATGTGAAACACAAACTGTAAAACTTTTAATAAAAAATTTAGAAGAGAACCTTCATGACTTGAAGTGAGGTAAAATGTTCTTAGATTTTTACATCAAAAGTACAATCTGTAGGGGCGCCTGGGTGGCTCAGTGGGTTAAAGCCTCTGCCTTCGGCTCAGGTTGTGATCTCAGGGTCCTAGGGTCGAGCCCTGCATTGGGCTCTCTGCTCAGCGGGAAGCCTGCTTCTCTTCCCATCTCTCTGCCTGCCTCTCTGCCTACTTTTGATCTCTGTCTGCTAAATAAATAAATAAAATCTTTTAAAAAAGTACAATCTGTGAAGGGAAAAAATGATAAACTTGACTTCATCAAAATTAAAAGCTTTTGCTCTAAGAAAGACACCGTTAAGAGAACAATATAAAAAAATAAACATTGACTGGGAGAAAATGTTTGCAAATCACATATCCAGCAAAGAACTTGTACCCAGAATGTATAAAGACTTCTTAAAATTCACCAGTAAAAACAAAACAAAAAGACCCAATTGAAAAATGGACCAAAGTGAAATAAATATATCCTCACCAAAGAGGATATACAGAAGGCAGAGAAGCACATGGAAAGCTGTTAAGCATCATTAGATGTTTGGGAAATGCAAATTAAAATCATGATGAGATACCACACTACACATCTATTAGAATGGCTTGGCCATCTTCAGTACAAACTAAATTTAGAGCCTGCCTTATGTGAGCATCTTCCTTGATAATTTACACTAAGACTTCTCACTTGAAAACGGACAAGATTTTGGAAGCCTCTCCTGGTGTCAAGGCCATAATATCTAAGAATGTGTCATATATACATCCACACAAATGGTTGTTCTTCATCATTCTTGCCTCAGACACCTTTGCTTTCTGTCTGTCACAGAACTCCCTGTTCCATGAGCTCTAGCTCTTCCATATTTGGCCTCTGTTTCTCTTATCTTTCTTTAAATCATAACTTCTGTCACTGCGACACCAGTGACTCTCAGACAGGCTGTGTTTGGCGGGCTTGTCTTCAAAGGACATTTGTGGTCTTTTTTTTGAGGTGCCACACCTGCAGTTCAAATAGATTCCACAAGGGGGATAGTGTTCATGGAAGTATAGCTCTTGGTTAGACTCCCATTACCACTTGTAAATAATAGAAAGAGACCAGATATAAGGCACACAATCCATCTATGATTTAGATAGCATCACATTTAAACAACACAAATGCTGCTTAAACACTTATCATTTGAATCTACCTATTATTGAAAAGAGAAAACATTTATCTTTCAGCCAGTCTATAGATATTTGCTAAACACCTACTGCGTGCAAGGCATGGTTCTAAATACTGGAGAAGCAAACAAAATTTATTTGAAGCAAGACATAAAAGAAATGATACACTTAGGCTACCTTTAATTAATAATGATTCTTGCTGAGTTTTATTCTGAAGCTTACCTGGCACATTACTCTCATCTTTTTTGAGGGTCAAAGGCAGCAGGACATTTCGCTATGGAAATCTTCCTGCGAAATTCCTCCCACTGCTATTTCTTATTTAATTAGCATAATTATAACAACCATCTCAGCCAGCTCTTGCAGAGAGAATTCAGCCTATCACTAAGGCTTCTTTTACTCCATCACATGACTTTTTAAAGAAAGGCCTATTCCATCTTTTTTCCAGTTGTTTCCATCTATGTCCAAAATGCAAGAGACAAACCCACTGCTAAGTAACTTTTGAGTTTCTTTCCCTTCTCTGGAAATTTTATCTACCATGATGTGGTTACCCAGCCCGAGAAGTCATTCCCTTAGCTGGATCTTTTTTCTTTCACAATATGTGTATTTAGCCCCTTTTTCTCATGAATGCAGATTTTCTTTTTTTTTAAGATTTTATTTATTTATTTGACAAAGAGAGACACAGTGAGAGAGGGAACATGAGCCGGCGGAGTGGGAGAGGGAGAAGGAGGCTTCCTGCTGAGCAGAAAGCCCAATGCGGGGCTCGATCCCATGACCCTGGGATCATGACCTAAGCCAAAGACAGACGCCCAATGACTGAGTCACCCAGGCACCCCATGAATGCAGATTTTAAAATGGAATTCCCACTGCTGTGAGATGTATCAAGTTTACATTTCAAAACCTACTATGGCCCTTTGCTAACAGAGATAATATTCCCCCTTCTGGATTTTTGAGGCTTTTTGAATGTGACAAAACTGATCCTAGTAAAGCACTTTCTAAATACGTGTTTTCTTCTCAGCATCAAGCAGCCTATAATACTGCAGACAGCCCTCTCCGCTAGTATGTACTGACAGCTCCACAAATGAAGGAGGGTCAAGCTTTTAGAAAAGAATTCCTGAAGTTCCAGAATAGGATTGTCAGTCACTGCTTCAAGGAGCTGTTCTTGCCAAGCCACTTGCCAAGTAGTGCTGTCATTTGACCCCAGCTAAGGGCTTGCTCTGAGAATGCCTTTTCCTCAGTTAAGATCTCAGCCACCAAAGGGACTAAGGCCCAGGGACTCAGAGGTGGGCCAGCAGAGCTGGGAGGGGTTATGAGGGAAAAGGGAAAGAAGGGTTTCACATCAGCCTTGATCTGCTCCTTCAGTATACAGCAGAGATGGGAGTTAGAATTATATTAAACTTGAAGGAAACTGAACATTTGTGTCCCCTCAGGAGCGATTCCTGTTTTGCTTATACCCTACTTCCTGGTGTTCACTAAATATTGGATCTTGTCTGTGCTTGCCTTAGCCTGGCTCGCCTATGATTGGAACACCCACAGTCAAGGTAAGAGACAGAGGAAGAGTGGTGGTCCCTGTGTGTGCTGAGGATGGAACCACAGGGAGAGAGAAATGGAGGGAAAGAGTGGGAGAGGCAGAGAGAGAAGGGGTGGGAAGAGGACAGAAGGGGAAAAGGAAAGGAAAAGAAATAGGAAAGTAGAGGGCAGGAAAGATGGAAAGAAACAATTAGAGGTAGAGGGAAGGAGAAGGAGAGAGGAGAGCAAAGCTCAGCAAGGAACAGAGATTTCTCCCAGGTTTCCCAGGAAGGATTAAGAGGTTTTAAGACACGTGCTCCCAAACTTGGAATATCTTTCTATCACCTTCCTGGCTGGTTACAGGGGATCAGGGCCTTCTAGATCTTCTTGGGGGTTGGATTCAGAGACAGTACCTAACTAGAAATATGGAAGTGAGTAAAGGGGACCTCTTCTGTGACCCAAGGGCTGTAAGAAGAACCCTCCACCTCTGGAAGAGGATTGAGGGATTGGCAGTATCTCACCTGCTCTTTCCTTCCCTTCGGTACCCACAGGTGGTAGGCGTTCAGTCTGGGTACGAAATTGGACCCTCTGGAAGTATTTTCAAAATTATTTCCCAATAAAGGTAACTCCCCTTCCTTTTAGTGCCCTTGGTTCTTGTTGCCCAGACTCTCCCTTCTCAGCTCCATGTTTTCAAAGGCTTTAGTGACCAACAGTGAAAGTGAAGGCCCAGAAGCATAATGCAGGGTAGGCATCCGAGATGGATGGGCAGGTGGGGAGATGAATGGATTGCAGCCTGTCTTCACAGTGGCAAACCCAGGTCAGCCTCTCTGAGCATCATAACCCCTGGCAATCCTATGACAATGAAGACATCTCAATGAACAAGGATTTGGGGTTACCTAAGGGAAACACAGGATAACTGCTTGTCTCTGGGTCCACACGTCCTTTCTTCCTTCTTCCTATCCACCACTCTGACCTAATCTCTCTCTAACAGCTGGTGAAGACTCACAACCTCTCTCCCAAACACAACTATATCATTGCCAATCACCCCCATGGCATTGTCTCTTATGGTGTGTTCATCAACTTCGCTACTGAGGCCACTGGCTTTGCTCAGATTTTCCCAGCCATCACTCCTTCTGTAGGAACCTTGGAATGGATCTTCTGGATCCCAGTTGTGCGAGACTATGTGATGTCAATGGGTGAGTGAGTATAAGAAATCATTCCATTCTCTGACCCACCTCAGAGCTCCAACCCCAATAAGCCCTGACAGTCCACACCTCACATCCTGCTGGAAGAGGACTTAGTAGAAAATGAGTCCAGAACACACTGGGCCAGTAACAAGAGCATGCAGCCACGCAGCTAAGACATAGGCGGTAGGATTTAGTTAGTCAGTAAGATAATTTATAGGCAGTTATAAGAGTTGCCAGGAATCCTTTCAGAAGAAGAAGCAGAAGGCTGGAGTTCAGGATCAAAGCCAAAGTGGAAAGCAGAAGGTCAGTGGTGGCTAGTGGCTAGTCCTGATCACCCCTGAGAGAGAGAACTTCAGACAATTTCCAGAGCTGTAAGACTGGGCAGAGCAGATACTATTGATCTAAGAGGCAGCAGGCAGAGGAACTCAATGTAGGTGCAATTGTAGTATCACAGACCCTTCCACAAGGCAAGCAGCTGACCCTAAGGACCAACCTCAGGATAGGGCAAACCCAGGATGTGGAGGTCAAAGACAGAAGAGTGGAAACAACAGTAGTCAGGAAACAGAACTGTCTCCAGCATGAAGAGCCCAGAGGAACTCCTTTCCCCAATCTTAGGTACCAAGTTTGCTATGCCACTTGACTCTTTGGTTTCACAGGTATGTGTCCAGTGAGTGGCTTGGCCTTGAAGTATTTGCTGACCCAGAAAGCCTCAGGCAATGCTGTGGTTATTGTGGTGGGTGGAGCTGCTGAAGCCCTCTTGTGCCGGCCAGGCGCCTCTACCATCTACCTTAAAGAACGGAAAGGTTTCGTGAAGTTGGCACTGAAGACAGGGTGGGTCCCCAGGTTCTGGTGCCCTAAACCTGTTAGAAAGGGCTCTCTTTTTACTCTGATTGCTTCCTTCTGCTCCTTCACACTGTGTCTTAATTGTATTTGGGGCTCCAGATACATTTGTATGCACTTCTTTTAATTGAAGTTGGAGAAAGAACAGTCGGAAAAGACCTTTACCTTCTGCCCATTAGCCTAGTTAGCTGGGTATCTGGGGAAACAGAGCTTTAATCTATATCAACCCACTAACTGAGAGGCCCAGAAAACCTACCCAGCACAAAGAAGGCACTGGGCTTGGGGCTGTGGGGATTGCAAAAATAAACAAGACATGATTATTTTCTCCAAGGAGCATATAATCTGGTTTGAAAACTAGAATGCATTCATTCAGCAGTTATTGAACACCTCTGTGTGTTAGGCACAGTGCTAGGCATTGAGGATATAAAAATAAATAATACCCGGTCCTTGCCTTTAAGAAACTGATAGTCCCATAGAAACAACAGAAATGCACACATGTAATTACAAAATATATCCAGAAGCCAACCACTTATCCTCTCAACTAACCCCCAATGGTTTAAACTAGTACCATATCTCCCTTGGATTATTACAGTCTCCTAACTGCTCTACCTGCTTTCACATACTAGAATCTATTCTCAACCATAGCTAAGATGACCCCATTAAACGTGAGATTATGTCACTACTCCAAATGCTCCAAAGGCTCCCATTTCAATCTGGGCAAAACCCAAAGCCTTTATGGGGGCCTGCAAAACCCTAAATAATCTGGTCCTTAGCTACCCCTCATCACCCACTGCTCTCCTCCTTGTTCACTCTATTAGAGCTACAGTGGACTTCTTGCTGGCCCTCAAACAAGCCACAGGCTTCTGCCTTAAGCTCTTTGCTCTAGCTGTCCCCACTTCCTGGAACAATATTCCTCCAAATAACTGCTTGGCTTTACTTCCTCCAGGTATTTGCTCAAATGTTTTTCTCAATAAGGTCTATACTGATCATCTTGCTCTATTTTTTCCTGTTGCATTTATCACCTTCTTATATATCACTGATTTTACTTATTTATATATCTGGGTTTTTGTTTATTTGTTATTATTGATTATTGTCTGTCCTCCCTCAAGAAAAACTGTGAGAGATTTTTTTACCCATTTTGTTCACTGACATGTCATTAGGGCTTAAACCAGAGCTGACGCATGGAAAGAGCTCAATAAATATTTGTCGAATGAATGATGTGCTATAATAGAGTTATGTACAAAGTCCTATGGGAACAACAACTGATGGAAACATTTTATTCTCAAGGTAAAAGTTTCATAAGTGAGTGACATCTGAATTGTGAGCTAAAATATTAGTAGGAGTTGCCAGTCAGGCCAAAAGGGAGAAAGAATTCAGGGGACCTACAACATAGCAAGCACTATGAGAGGACCTAGAGATCCAAAGATGAATGACAAATTTCCCACCTTTGATCAGCTTGACAGACAAGTAGGGAGTCAGACAGGTAAGGAGGTAACCGTAATAACTGAGTTAGACTATTGTTAGGGTGGAGAAAGATAAGCTGAAGGGTACCTAATTCATATTGTAGGGGAGGGAATTGGAGGCAGTCAAAAAAAGGTTTCTTCAAGAGATTGAAATTGGAGCTGAGCATTGAAGGGCAAAATAGAATTAGCCATGTGAAGACAGAAGGAAAGCATTTCCAGCAGAGGGAGCAGAATGTACAAAGAAGCATAGACAAGAAACAACTTGGCACACTTAGTATGGCTAAGCAGATTGCAAGAAAGGGGCGGGGAGAGGGGAAGCTAGCACAAAAGCTAGAGCACAAAAGCCATGGTAAGCAGCACAATACAGAGTGAGGATCTCTGGAAGAGTTTTAAAAAGAAGAATGACATGTCCAGATACACAGTTTAGGAAGATCATTCTGGATACTAGGAGCAATGAAAACAGATTGCCTAAGATTAGTTTTTTCCTATCAGAGGACAAGGTGCAGCAGCTCCCCGCCAAGGGTTCAGTTGGAAGGGTGGGGCATGGCAAGAGTGAGACACAAAGCTGAAGATGTTTGGGCGCTTGGGTTCTTGTTCTATAATGGGGAGATTAGAAGGTTTCATATCTTGGAGAGGGTTTTGCTGGGGGGAGCTCCCTCAGAGAGTTAATACTTCTGCTCCTTTCTTTGCAGAGCATACCTTGTCCCTTCCTATTCCTTTGGAGAGAATGAGGTTCACAATCAAGAGATCTTCCCTGAGGGCACGTGGATAAGGTTCTTCCAAAAAACCTTCCAGGCCACCTTCAAAAAAATCCTGGGACTAAATTTTTGTACTTTCCATGGCCAGGGCCTCACTCAAGAATCCTGGGGCTTCCTTCCTTTCAATAGGCCTATTACTACTGTTGGTAAGCTTTCCAATACCTCCAGACCACCTTTGTTGTTGATTACCCCCACCCAGGTCATCCACCAAGTACAGGAGGCCCAGCAAACAGCTGGGATAGGCAATGGGAATTCCAAGGGGTATGACTGAGGGCAGCGTGGGCAGGACAACTGAACAGATAATAGTTGTGGCCTTTTAATAGTTGCCATGAGAGCATCTTTATTCACAAGCATTCTTTCCCATCACTCTTCTGAGCTTGTTCTCATTCTCTTCAGCATGGATGAGATTAGGTATTTGCAGAATATGGAATGGGATGGAGCTAGAGCACAGGGAAAGAACAAAGGAAGAGAAGGGGACACAGATACTGAGTTTCAGCATGTGGCTCCTTCTGAGGGATGGGTAACTTGAGTTGGGGAAGGGAGGCTCTGATGCTTGTTTCTTCTTTTTCCCCATAGTCGGGGAACCCCTGCCAATCCCCAAGATTAAGAGGCCAGACAAGACGACAGTGGACAAGTACCATGCACTCTACATCAGTGCCCTGCGCAAGCTGTTTGACCAGCACAAAGTTCAGTATGGCCTTCCTGAGACCCAGGAGCTGACAATCGTATAACAGGAACTAGATCTCCCCCATTACTAAACTCCTAGAACATTGAGGGATCCAGATAGGGCTACCCAGGAGGAAGAATTTGGGCAGAGAGGAGGATCTCAGGCATGAGAAAGGCCAAACAGCCAGAAAGTACTTAATGAATCTCGCTTGGCGGAAGGAACCAGAGGGGCAGAGGAAGAGTAGGGAACAACCAACTTTAGAAAGCAGACTCTTTTCTGCCCCATGACTCCAGCCAGAAAGAAGATGGGATCGGGAGGGAGACAAACCATAAGAGACTCTTAATCTCACAAAAGAAACTGAGGGTTGCTGGGGGGAGGGGGATCGGGAGAGGGTGGTGGGGTTATGGACATTGGGGAAGGTATGTGCTATGGTGAGTGCTGTGAAATGTGTAAACCTGGCGATTCACAGACATGTACCCTGGGGATAAAAATGTAAATAATTTAAAAAAAGGAATTAGAAGACAAAGAACACCACTGCTCCTTTCTCCCAAGCCTTAGTGACACCATACTATGTAGTTTTAGGCTTAGAAGAGTTGTTTAGAACAGGAATGGTTTGTTTCCTCTTCCTCCTTACAATTTGGGAAATAAAACAACGTAAACCAGAGACCTGACCTATAGTTCCTGATCCAAGCAGAAAGGAATCCCTCAGTTGTGACCCGGTTCTACACTGGCAAAAACTTCTGCATGTAGTTATGCTGTCTGTTCTATTAAAATAAAGGTCTACTCCTGAAACTAACATTACACTATATGTTAACTTACTAGAAATTAAATTTAAAAATTTGGAAAAAAAAGAATAAAGTTCTAGATATATAAAACAAGCTATGACTAGTTTCTAATTACTGTGGTTCACTACTGGGCTTCCCTCAAACCTGGTCAGGAAGGTGGTCTGTGGAGAGCCATTTTCCTCTTCTTTATCCATCCTTTATACTTCCTCTGACAGAAAAGGTGAGAAGAGGAACCGGAACTGCTACACAGTGTAGGAGACAGGAGCAAAACTGTGAGAATTGGCATAGATACCCACTGAGTCGTCCATCTCTCCTAACCCCACATAACCATCCTGTGTCAGAAAAGAAGGGAGCCACAAGACCATGCACGGACTGAGTCTACTTTATATCAAGTATCTACTGTGTAATAGGGATTATGCCATCATTTTTACCATCTTTGTCTCTTGATGCCAACGCCAAGCCCGTGAAATTGCTGTAATCCTCATTTCACAGAAGCTAAAACTCAAAAAAGTTAAGTAACTTGCCCAAAGTCACATAGCTCTGGATGGAAGTAGCATTCAAACCCAGGTCTTGCTAATTCTAGTCCAAAGTTCTTTCTAATACATCAACCACCACACCTCCCATTCCTCATTTCCTGGAGACCTATTCATCAGTTTCATTTTCCTAAATAAGGACCCATGGTACCCCACTTAAATTAGTTCATAAGTGTGGACAAAGTGACATGGATTCTACTCAGGGTTAGATCAAGGTTAGACTTCAGGGAAAATAATTTATTCGTTAAAACATTTTTATATCAATAAACTAGAATTGGGAATCCACAAACAAACCCATACATGTATGGCCAAATGATTTTTGCCAAGGGTACCAAGGCAATTCAAGAAGGGGAAAGAATAGTCTTTTCAATATATGATACAGGGACAACTGGATATTCATATGGAAAAGAATGAAGATAGAACACTACCTCATTCCATACACAAAATTTAACTCAAAATGGATCAAAGACCTAAAGTGAGAGCTACAACTAGAAAACTATTAGAAGAAAACTTACGAGTAAAGTTTGCTGGTCTTGGATTTGGCAGTGGGTTCTTAGATAAGACACAAATGCCCAAACAACAAATGATGAAATAGGTAAGTTGGACTTCATTAAAATTAAACACTTGTATGCTTCAAAGAAAACGATCAAGAAAGTGGAAATCAAAGCATAGAAAAGGAGAAATTTGCAAATCATGTACCTGATAAGAGTCTACCATACAGAATATAAAAAGAACTCTTACAACTCCAAGACAAAAAGGCAGCACAAGTAAAAGTGAGCAAAGGCGGGCACTTGGGTGGCTCAGTCACCCAGTGGTAGTTAAGTGTGTGACTCTAGGTTTCTGCTCAGATTGTGATATCGTGGGTTGGGAGATTAATCTCCAGATGAGGTGGACTCCGTGATTGCGCTCAGTGGGAAGTTGGCTTGGAGATTCTCTCCCTCTGTCCCTGCCTCACTCCACCCACCCCACCCCACCCCCGCCAACTTGCAGGCAGATGCACACTCTCTCTCGCTCACACTCTTTCTCTAAAAATAGATAAATCTTTTAAACAATGAGCAAAGAATTTGAATAGCCATCCCTCCAAATAAGATTTACAAACGATAAGGTACTCAAAATTATTTTTTTAAGATTTTTTTAAATTTTTATTTATTTTTTGACAGATAGAAATCATAAGCAGGCAGAGAGGCAGGCAGAGAGGAGGAAGCAGGCTCCCTGTCGAGCAGAGAGCCCGATGTGGGGCTCGATCCCAGGACCCTGGGATCATGACCTGAGCCGAAAGCAGAGGCTTTAACCCACTGAGCCACCCAGGTGCCCCCCAAATTATTAATCATTAGGGAAATGAAAATCAAAACCACAATGAGAAGACACAAACAGATAAGACACACTTATTCACTTAGCCACTCACTAGGATAATAAAAAAAGACAGAGAGTAACAAGTATTTATCGAGGAATATGGAGAAATTAGAACACTCAGGCACTGCTGTTAGGAATGTAAAATGGTGCAGCCCCTTTGGAATACAAGTTGGCAGTTCCCCAAAAAGTTAAACATGGAGTTATCATACGACCCAGCAGTCCCACTCCTACATATAAACACCCAAAATTGAAAGTACATATCACACAAAAATTTGTACATGGATGATCATAGGCAATTATTTATAATAGCAAAAAAAATGAAAACAACCCAAAAGTCCATCAATTGATGGATAGATAAATAAAGTGTGGTATACCTGTATGATAGAATAATATTCAATCATAGGAGGAATGAAATACTGATACATGCCACAACATGGAAGAGCCTTGCAAACATTATGCTAATTGAAAGAAGCCAGAAACACAGGTTGTGTATTACATAATTCCACTTCTATGAAATGTCCAGAATATGCAAATATAGAGATAAAGAGACAGAGAGAGACATAAAGTAGATTGGTGGTTATCAGGGATTGGGGGGGAGGGGAAATGGAAGTGACTGCTAATAGGTATGGAGTTTCTTTCAGGGATGATGAAAATTTTGTGGAATTGGATAGTGATGATGGTTATGCTACCTTGTGAGTAACTAAAACCCACCACACTGTACACTTTAAACTGGCCAATTTTGGGGTTTTTTTTAGTTTTTAAGATTTTATTTATTTATCTTGACAGAGAAAGAGAGAGAGAGCACAAGCAGGGGGAGTGGCAGGCAGAGGGAGAGGGAGAAGCAGACTCCCCGCTAAGCAGGGAGCCTGATACAGGGCTCAATCTCAGAACCCTGAGATCATGACCTTAACCGACTGAGCCACCCAGGTGCCCCATAACTGGCATATTTTATAGTATATGACCACATCTGGAAAAAGTAACATTTAAGAAAAATCAGCCTTTTTTTTAATATTTTATTTATTTGTCAGAGAGAGAGAAAGAGCGAGCACAGGCAGACAGAGTGGCAGGCAGAGGCAGAGGGAGAAGCAGGCGGGATCCCTGCCAAGCAAGGAGCCCGATGCGGGACTCGATCCCAGGACGCTGGGATCACGACCTGAGCCGAAGGCAGCCGCTTAACCAACTGAGCCACCCAGGCATCCCTTAGCCTTTTAATTTAAGGAAAAATGTGTGGGTTGTAAGTTTTAAATACACAATAAATTTTTAAAATACTTCTTATTTTGAAATGGTAACAGATTCACAGGATGCTGGACCCATTGGACCCTTTACCCAGCTTCCCATGATAGTGACATCTTGTAAAATTGAGTAGAGTATCAAAACAGGAAACTGACACTGGTACAATACTGTTAGACTATAGGCCTTACTCAGTTTTCACCATTTAATGCACACGCATTGTGTGTAGATGTGTGTGTATACATGCAATTTGACCTCACATACAGATTTGTATGGCCCCAATTACCCTTATGACATAGAACTGTTTCATCACCATAGAGTAACTTCCTAGAACTCCACCTATATAATCACACACCCGTGCCTTCTTCCCTGTGCCCTGGCAGTCACTGATCTATTTTCCATCTCTATAGTTTTATCATTTCAAGGATCTTATATAAATGGAATCATACAGTATGTAATCTTTTCAGATTTTTTTCATTAAGCCTAATGCCCTTAAGATCCACCCAAGTTGTTATGTATCAATACTTCATTCCTTTTTGATGCAGAGTAGGATTCTGTGGTCTGGATGCACCAGAGTTAGTTTAACCATTTACCCATTGAAGGACATCTGTATTATTTCCAGCTTTGGGTTATTACAAGTAAAGCTACTGTTAACATCCATGTACAAGTTTTTGTACAAATGGAAGTTTCGATTTGTCTGGGATCAATGCCTAGGAGTGCAACTGCTGAGATATACGGTAATCGCACATTTCATTTTGTGGGAAACTGTCGCACGCTTTTCCAGAGTGGCTGTACCCCTTTACTTTCCCATCAGCAATATATGAGGGATTAAGTTTATCTGCATCTTAGCTAGTGTTTAGTATTGTCACTGTTTTTTTTCTTTTTTACTTTTAGCCATTCCGATACATGCATAGTACTAGTTCGTTGTAATTTTGATTTGCATTTTTGTTTTAGATCAATCTCTCACCTGGACCCAGACTGCCTGGGGCAAATCCACAAAGACACATCCCCACTGGAGTCAGTGTTGTGGCTCGCCCTGTTTTTGTGGTTTTTATTATGATTGCAAGACACACCTCAGCAATAACCATCAGGGAACTTGGAAAAAACAAGGTGTATTACTCAGGTTCTGGAGAGTACACAGCACACCAGGTGCCACACAGTGACATCATAGGTAGAACTAGAGAGAAAGCGTGTGCAGAGCTGGGGTTCTGCCTTTACGGGGGTCAAGGGCGGGCTGCCTATGGCTTCGTAGATTCATTCTGAATGGGGGAATTTAAAACAGAAGAGTGGGAATGAAAGCTTGGGAAGGGAAAAGCCGGGTCACACAGTCATTTATCTGGGTCACCAGGGCTTTCTTTTTTTTTTTTAAGATTTTATTTATTTACTTGACAGACAGAGGTTACAAGTAGGCAGAGAGGCAGTCAGAGAGAGAGAGGAGGAAGCAGGCTTCCTGCTGAGGGGAGAGCCTGATGTGGGGCTCGATCCCAGGACCTGGGATCAAGACCTGAGCCGAAGGCAGAGGCTTTAACCCACTGAGCCACCCAGGTGCCCCTCACCAGGGCTTTCTAAAAGGGAACCTCATAGTCGGGGTCACCAGACTTTGCGTGGCTGGTAATGTGTTCATTTGAGATGAATGTCTTTGATATGGATGCTTTGGCAATCAAAACTTAATGCCAGGCATTTGTGTTGCAATCCAAGAGCTAATTGTCAGGCACTTACTACAATTGTCCTAATGGTTAATGATGTTAAACATATTTTCATGTGCTTATTTGCTGTCCATATATTCTCTCTCTTTTTTTTTAAGATTTTATTTATTTATTTATTTATTTGACAGAGACAGACACAGCAAGACAAGGAACACAAGCAGGGGAGAGTGAGAAAGGGAGAAGCAGGCTTCCTGCTGAGGAAGGAACCCGATGCGAGGCTCGATTCCAGGACTCTGTGATCATGACCAGAATGGAAGGCAGAGGCTTAACCCACTGAACCACCCAGGCACCCCAATATTTTGACTTTTGAGTCCATAACAAAAACTAAGCTGAGCAACAATTTTGACAAAAATATTATTTCTCAATAACACATAAAAATAGGCCAAGTGAGATAATCAAAGGAAAATATTTTTCTGAGCAGAGTATACTTCTGACTTAATAGCTACAGGAAGAAAAGCATGTGTTGTAATATCAGAACTGGGGGAGGAGTTCTCTGTAGAAGCATTAATGAAATTCCTGGCAAAGTTAAATGAAATCACTGAAAATGAAGGCTACTATTTCCAAACAGGTGTCTAATATCAATGAAACAGGACATTTTGTAATGTTTTGCTGTCACAAATCTACAATACCAAGAATTACAAACCAAGGCTTGGCTATAAATCAGAGGTGGATGAATGGTTAGATTCTCAAAGGAACTCAGCCATAAAGATTTCATTGAAATAGGAGAGCGAAGGGTCACTCTTAGAGATGCCCCAGAAATTATCCTGCTCCAAATATTTGTCATGTATCAATACACATCTCATTGACAACAAAAACATTCCAGAAAGATGACCCTATTTTAAAATGCACTCTAAGGGGACGCCTGGGTGGCTCAGTTGGTTAAGCGGCTGCCTTCGGCTCAGGTCATGATCCCAGCGTCCTGGGATCGAGTCCCACATCGGGCTCCTTGCTCGGCAGGGAGCCTGCTTCTCCCTCTCCCTCTGCCTCTGCCTACCTCTCTGTCTGCCTGTGCTCGCTCTCTCTCTAACTAATGAATAAATAAAATCTTAAAAAAAAATGCACTCTAAGGTCATAAGAGTAATAAAGAATTCCTACATTTACTTAAGGCATATTTAGCAGAAAAACATGACATCCTCGTTCTGAGATTCAAGGACTTGCATTTTTGGTTTTTTAAGAAATTGGAATACATTTCACATTCCATATAATTCACCCTTTTAAAGTGTACAATTCAGTGGTTTTTCATATATTCACAATGGACATCTTAGGCCAGCCCCTGAGGAAAAATAAACCCCCAAAAGAAACATTTACGATGCAACATTTCTATTTTGTGTTTTGTCTTATACAGTTAATGAGAGTTTTCAAAAAGCATATATTTGGATTTTCTTTTTTATTTATTTTCATTACCAATTTTTGTAGTTTCACAGTGTGACATGAATTTTTGGGAAAAAATTACAATGTATTATATTGCATCAGTAGGATATGAGTTTACCTTATGACATCTTAATGCCTGAACTTGGTGCAGGAATCAATAGGCTTTAAGGTATTTGCGAACAATGTGATGGCTTTCTTTAAAAACTCAAGAGAATACACTGAGAAAATGTTAGAATTGATAACAGAGTTCAGTCAAGTGGCTAAATACAAAACAATATAAGCAAAATCAATTTTTCCTGTATATTAACAAATACCGATTCAAAAATATAATAGGAAATAGATTTACAAAAACTGAGATATATAAAAAAATGGGTAGATAAATGGAGATATAAACCCTGTTCCTGGATGAGAAAACTCAATATTGTGAAGATATTAATTATCAATTATTTCCAAAAAGAACTAGTATTCAAAATTAATTGAATGTTTAATACACTTCTAATTAAAATCGTAATAGTTTTGTTTGGCACTTAAGAAAGCTATTCTAGGGGTGCCTGGCTGGCTCAGTGGTTAAGCGTCTGCCTTCGGCTTAGGTCATGATCTCAGGGTCCTGGGATCCAGCCCTGCATCGGGCTCTTGGCTCCCCGGGGAGCCTGCTTCTTCCTCTCTCCTGCCTGCCTTTCTGCCTACTTGTGATCTCTCTCTGTCAAATAAATAAATAAAATATTTTAAAAAATGAAACCTATTCTAAAATCCATCCAAAAGAATAAGCAGTCAAAAAATAACCATGCAGGGGTGCCTGGGTAGCTCAAGCAGTCAACCATCCAACTCTTTTTTTTTTTTAAGATTTTATTTATTTATTTATTTACTTATTTGTCAGAGAGGGAGAGAGAGTGAATGAGCACAGGCAGACAGAGAGGCAGGCAGAGGGAGAAGCAGACTCCCTGCTGAGCAAGGAGACCGATGTGGGACTCGATCCCAGGACACTGGGATCATGACCTGAGCCGAAGGCAGCTGCTTAACCAACTGAGCCACCCAGGTGTCCCAACCATCCAACTCTTAATCTCCACTCAGGTCTTGGTCTCAGGGTCATAAGGTCAGGCCCCCCACATTGGGCTCCATGCCCAGTGTGGAGCCTACTTAAAAAAAAATAACCAGACAATTTTTGAAAACTAAGAGTAATGTGGAAGAATTAGCAGAAGTAGATGTTAAAACACATGAAAAATATTCACAGTAAAACAGAATAGTAGCAGTGTTAGCTAGGATGCAACAGCAAGTTATTCAAATAAGAGGGCTGAGAGTTTTCCTTGGCCCTTTTGCTTCCTAGGATAAAGAAAGACCCCAACCCAATGGCACAACACTATTGTCTGAGCGTGCAACAAATTCAAGGTCCTCCAGAATTTGTTGAGCTGAAGAACTGAATGGGGTCTCTGCACAGGCATCCCTGAACGGGCTTCTCTTATGTGCCACAGACTCAGACTCACTACTATCCAGTGACTGCACAACAAGAGAGCAGCAAGAGGGACAATGCAGAGACGTTGGAGGTAAATAGAAGAATGTTCCTTGTTAGGGGGAAAGAAAGGACCTTCAAACTCACTGCTGGCCCCAGGTCCAAGAAGACTACCATAGGGAACCCACCTTTCGTGGGCCTCCACTACCGAAACCACCCCAGCCCCAAGGCATAATATCTGAGGGAAAACTAAGAGGTTTTGAGAGCCTCATCTCTGGTTCTCAGGACCTGGGAAAGCTTTATCTCAATAACCAGTTTTCCTCTCTTCCCCAGTAACTGGAAGAAAACTCAGCTTAGGGATGGCCTAGGACAAGGAATGGGTGAGTCAGAAAACAGAGTAGTTACACCAATAGTTGGAGGGGGACTCCACCCCCCTGACAAACCCAACTGCCTGGAGGTAAACCAGGTGACACAACCCAAAAGCATCTGTGCAAACAAGTCCTCCCTGAAGACAAGCAGAGTCTAGGAGATGCCTTACTTTTTATCCCAAGTATCTCTCCTACCCTATGACATATATAGGTCATTGTAGCACATGTTCCTAGAGGATTAGCCGTTCCACAAATGTGTCAGCCTAAATTGTTATTTGTCCCACATCACTAGTGCTTTCAAGCTATCATAACAGTATTCTTTCAATATTTTAACAAATGCTTGTGAAGTTCTTACTATGTGACAGGCACTGTTCTAGATGCTGGGGTTGTAACACTGAATAAAACAAAGACCTCACCCTTGCAGAGCTTACGTCCTAGCTGGGGGAGACGGATAAGCAAGCAAGAAAGCAACACCATTAGATAGTGGTAAGTGCCATGAAGAACAATAAGGCCAATCAGGGACCGGTGTGTGATGGGGAGTCCTATTTCAGTGAGGTTGCTGAGGGAGGCTTTCCCTGGAAATGTGTTATTTGAATAGAGATCTGACTAAAGTGAGGCAGCCAGTCATGTTGATGTTGGAGGAAAAACAGTCCTAGCAGAGGGACCAGCAAAGATAAAAGGCTGAGAGGAAATCTACTAGGCATGTTCAGGAAACAGCAAGATTTCCTGGTCACTGGATGGAGTAGAATGAACAGGGAAAGAATGGAAGATACCGTGAGAGAAATGGACAAGAACTAGATCAAGTAGGACCCCCATCGACCAATATGATGGTTTGGGATATTCTACTAAGATGAGATGTTGCTGGAAGGGTTACAATTATCTTTGCTATGAAAAATTTTAAACATATATAAATCAAGAGATAATACTATAATGAACCTTTATAAACTATCACCAGGATTCAACAATTACCAAGATACTACTGCTTCCTGGCTGGCTCAGTTCGTGGAGCATATGCAACTCTTGATCTTGGGGTCATGAGTCTGAGCCCCATGTTGGATGGAGAGATTACTTAAAATAATTTTTAAAAAGATATTGCTGCTTGCTTCTTCTATTCCAACTTTTCCTTTTTGATTTAGCTGAAGTGTTTTCAGGTTAATTTTGCCTTTACGTTTGTCACATCTAGAGAAATTACTCTTTTCTTACATAACAATAAAGTCATTATCACACCTAAAAAATTAACCGTAATTCCTTAGTACCATCTAATACTTAGTCCATAGTCAAATTTCCCTCATTGCCTTCAGAATGTTTTTTATGGTTGGTTTATGATATAAATATATTTTAAATTATTTCAAATAAATTCTTTTAATCTAGAGCAGCATTCCCTCTCCCCTCCCCCATTTTTTATACCGCTGACTTCTTGAAGAAACTAGATCACTGTCCTATATAAGATCCCAAATTCAGGATTTGTCTGTTAGACTCCTCATGGTGTCTTTTAACTTGGTGCTTTAGTTCTCCTATTTTGTCTAAACTGGAAGCTGGCCAGAGGCTTTTATAGATTCAGGTTCACCTTTGGAGTGGAGAATATTTTAAAGGTAGTACAGGTAGGTACTGCACATTGGGGATATCTTCCTTATAGTGCTTCCTTTTTTTAAGATTTTTTTATTTATTTGACAGACAGAGATCACAAGTAGGCAGAGAGGGAGGCAGAGAGAAGGGAAGCAGGCTTCCTGCTGAGCAGAGAGCCTGATACGGGGCTCGATCCCAGGACCCTGGGATCATGACCCAAACCAAAGGCAGAGGCTTTAACCCACTGAGCCACCCAGGTGCCCCCCCTTATAAGATTGATCCAAAATATGTGTGCTGATAACCTAATTTTTTCGTTGTAACATTCCACATCAACACTGGTTTTGAACAAGGGAATGGAAAAATCTGCCTTAAAGTTTAGAAGTCTTTCTCTAACTGCCTTGTGAGAAGTAGAATTTAAAAGGGCAGATACCAGGAACACCTAGGTGGCTCAGTCAGTTGAGCCTCCAACTCTTGATTTCAGCTCGGGTCATGATCTCGGGGTGTGAGATTGAACCCTTGCATGGAGCCCAACATTGAGCCCCATGCCAGGCTCTGCTCTGGGTGGAGAGCTTGCTTAAGATTTTCTCTACCTGGGCACCAGGGTGGCTCAGTTGGTTAAGCGACTGCCCTCGGCTCAGGTCATGATCCTGGAGTCTAGGGATCTAGTCCCACAGCAGGCTCCCTGATCAGCAGGGAATCTGCTTCTCCCTCTGACCTTCGCCCTTCTCATGCTCTCTCTCTCTCTCTCATTCTCTCTCTCTCTCAAATAAATAAAGTCTTTAAAAATATATTAAAATGAATTTAAACTAATTTCAAAAAAAATCTACCTTTCCCTCCCACAAGACGACCCATGCACTCTCTGTCTCTCAAAATTAATTAATCAGTCAATTAATTAATTTAAAAAGGCAAATACCGGAGAGGAGTCAAGATGGCGGAGAAGTAGGAGGCTGAGATGACATCAGGCAGCAGGAGATCAGCTAGATAGCCTATCAAACCATTCCAAACACCTACGAATCCAACAGGAGATCGAAGAGAAGAAAAACAACAATTCTAGAAACAGAAAATCGACCACTTTCTAAAAGGTAGGACCAGCGGAGAAGTGAATCCAACGTGATGGGAAGATAGACCCCGGGGGGAGGGGCCGGCTCCCGGCAAGCGGCGGAACAACGGAGCACAAAATCAGGACTTTTAAAAGTCTGCTCCATGGAGGGACATCGCTCCAGAGGCTAAACTGGGGTGAAGACCTCGCGCGGACAGCATGGACTCAGGTCCTGCGGGGTCACAGAAGGATCGGGGGTGTCTGAGTGTCGCAGAGCTCACAGGTATTAGAGCGGGGAAGCTGGCTGTGGAGACAGAGCTGAGGAGTGAGCTCTAAACTCGGGGTTTCCTAGAGCCATGGTCTGTGACACGGGCCGGTGCTCTGTGCGAGGGGTCCCCACAAGATCCGGGGAGACTCCGACCTGGGAGAGCTCAGGGATCTACAGGGTTCGGAGACTCCAGGTGGGACTCTGCCAGAGACAGAGACGCGTGGTCACAGGCTGGGTGAGCTCGGAGCGCTCCCAGAAGCCAGTGAGACGGGACTGATTACGCACGATTTTCTCCAAGCGCGGCCGGAGGCTGGGGAGACGGGAGTGATTAAGCGCTTTTCTCTGAAGGCGCACTGAAGACTGGGGCCCCAAGCTCTCGGCTCCTCCGAGCCGGAGATTGGGAGGCCACCATTTTCATTCCCGTCCTCCGGAACTCTACGGAAAGCATTCAGGGAACAAAAGCTCCCAAAAGCGAACCTGAGAGGATTACTTAGCCCGGCCCCTGGTAAGGGCGGTGCAATTCCGCCTGGGGCAGAGACACTTGAAAATCACTACAACAGGCCCCTCCCCCAGAAGATCAACAAGAAATCCAGCCAAGACCAAGTTCACTTAACAAGGAGAACAGCGGATTCTTATCTGGACAAAATGACAAGGCGGAAAAACTCACCACAAAAAAAAGAACAGGAGGCAGGACCGAAGGCTAGGGACCTAATCAATACAGACATTGGTAATATGTCAGATCTGGAATTCAGGACGACGATTCTCAAGGTTCTAGCCAGGCTCGAAAAAGGCATGGAAGATATTAGAGAAACCCTGTCAGGAGAAATAAAAGCCCTTTCTGGAGAAATAAAAGAACTAAAATCTAATCAAGTTGAAATAAAAAAGCTATTAATGAGGTGCAATAAAAAAATGGAGGCTCTTACTGCTAGGATAAATGAGGCAGAAGAAAGAATTAGTGATATAGAAGACCAAATGACAGAGAATAAAGAAGCTGAGCAAAAGAGAGACAAACAACTACTGGACCACGAGGGGAGAATTCGAGAGATAAGTGATACCATTAGACAAAAAACGTTAGGATAATTGGGATTCCAGAAGAAGAAGAAAGAGAAAGAGCAGCAGAAGGTATACTGGAGAGGATTATTGTAGAGAATTTCCCTAATATAGCAAGGGGAACAAGCATCAAAATCCAGGAGGTGCAGAGAACACCCCTCAAAATCAATAGATATCAGTCCACACCCCGCCATCTAATAGTAAAATTTACAAGTCTTAGCGACAAAGAGAAAATCCTGAAAGCACCACGGAACAAGAAGTCTGTAACACACAATGGTAAAAATATTAGATTG